>BTHU01000019.1:47293728-47451228 GCA_036184795.1 Tokudaia tokunoshimensis
ACACTGACATGAGCAAATCCAACACCCCTTCAAGCAGGAAAGGCTCATCATAAGGCAGTATACTGTTATGTAGATTTGAATCTGTGCCTCTGGTTGTTCCAATTACCCAAAGAACAGACAGAAGGTAATGAGAGCCAGCAGGGCAAGAGTTAGACATGTCACCAAGAACATAAAAGCACACACTACATCGCTTATTCAAAGATAAAACATTATTTTTTTTTACCTTTAGAACAAAGCAGACTACATTGGATCACCTAAAAGCATAAAGGTTTCCAAACAGATCCCTGAACATGATTGCAACTCGCAAGTAAAATATGATAAAGAAACCACAGTTTATGGGGGAAGCTGAAAAATCAGAGAACATCCTTTGACTTTTTACTACAGGATAATTCAAGAGAGAGCTTGGCAAGAAATGTTCACATCATTCTAATGGTGGAAAATGTATTTGTCTAATGCCAAAAACTCACCTTGACTCATATTGACACAGATAGGTTTTAAGTTACATTGCTCATTGCAGGGGAACTGCAGAGCAATGGATGTGCTTAGCTTTATTCAATCAGTGGGGGGGTGAGTGTGCACTAGTGAGTGTGCAACAGTGTTACATGGCCACATCCTTCATGAAGTGCAAGACACGGTGGCACACAAACACATAGAAATAGAGAAGCAACAGAGATATAAGGGAAAGAAATAAAGGAGCACATAGAAAATAGTCTCCAATTTAAACAGCAACAATAACGCATATTCAGGAAGGCCTTCTCAGCACGGAGAGACACTGTGATAAATCAGCACTGTTAGACTCTACACAAAACTTAGCAACTTAAAAATTATCAAAACTCAGACGCATGCACATAATAGAATGGGCACAGGTATTTACAGTATCTGAGCCCAAGAAAAAGAAATGAGAACAAATACAGAAAAAACCAAGGAAATCTAGACTGAGGATATGAATAGAAATCAGATAGAAAGGAAAACTAAATGGCTGAGCAGTTTCTGAATGTTATTATAAAGTTTATCATTATAGAACACAATTTAAGATAAGAATATACAAAATGCCAAATAGACTAGAGGAAATGAGAATGCTAAGTTATTGACAGACATGCAGAGATATGAGGACCTTCATGGACTATGGGTAGGACATTAAGGCTTAGTCCAATTGAGAACGAAAATGTCCCATGGTGGGGGATGCAGTTCAGTTGATAGAGTGTTGTTTAACATGCATAAGGCCCTGGGATCAGATCTGCGGTAATGTATAAGCCATGCATGGTGGCACATGCCTGTAACCTCAGCACTAGGGAAGGTAGAGACATGAAAATGAGTCCAAAGTCATTTTCAACTACATAGCAAATTCAAGCCAGCCCCCCACCCCAAGATCCCATCTCAAGACTCAATAAACCAGCAACCAATTATGTCTTACGGTGGAGAAATTCCACACTGCGCTGTACATCCATGCAAGGTCAACACTCAGAGAAGTATTCCAGGAAATCTACTAGGGATCATTGTCAAAGAAGTGGAGGCAGGATGGGGGAGGGGGGAAAGGGATATTGAAGACAATGTAGATATTTGTCCCTAAAACAACGGAAAAGTAAAATTGAACCAATACTCACACGGAGTTTTGTGCAACCATCAGAAGGAATCATATGCACATGTAAAAACACAATACTGAACAAAACAGCAAGGTGGGGGTAAGTTTGATATCGGAAAACCATTTGCACATATTGAATGCACATCCTTGCACTCTCGTTGTGATATTTTGCCAGAGGTTACACCAGAAAGACAGAGGACCAGAGCAAAAGGGTTGTAAAGAGTTGAACAGATACTCAGCAAGAGAATCATGGGCAGTGGCCACATGAATAAGTGTGCTGGCACCTTGCACTCTTATGAAAAGGCTCATTTTGCCTCTGAGCTCTTCCCCTCCACAAATGCACAGCAGGGGCTTAGCTGGAGCAACACGGACATATCAGTCTACTGAGCACATCTGGCTGGTGATCCTGAAAACTGGTGAGGTTTGCAAATATGAGGGAGGTCTGAAAAGGAGTCACAGTGTCAAGAGCACTTGAATGCTAGGTGAAGCCTGGGTGGACCCCTGGGGCAGAAAAGGGACAGGAAAGGGGAGGGTAAAGAGATCTGAATATAGTCCAGACTTGCTACTTAATAATGTATGTTATATAAGTGTAATCCATCAATGTTGCTCTATTGGATGACAAATTTACTATAGCATTGGAAGATGCTAACAGTAGAAGAAACTGGGTCAAGTATAAACAGAAATATTCTAGTATTGGTTTGCAAATGTTTCTCTAAATCTAACACCATTCCCCCCCCAAAAAAAGTGAAAATATCCATGGCCATGAAGCTATACACATTTTAAAGAACATAAATAAAAGGCGTATCAGATATTTGTAAAATGATTCTAGGGATGCAGTTCAGCTGGTAACGTGCTTTCACGCCATGGATTCCCAACGTAAACTGAGTTTAGTACCACATGTCCTGGGAAATGGACAAAGGTCATTATTGGCCATCTCAGTAAGTCTAAGGCCAATCTCAGCTATATGAATACTTGTATCAGAAAAGAAGGGAGGAAGGAAGGAAGGAAGGAAGGAAGGAAGGAAGGAAGGAAGGAAGGAAGGAAGGGAGGGAGAGAAAAAGAAAAGGGGAAGGAAGATTGCAGGAGAGAGAGATGGAGGAGGGAGTAGGAGGGAAGGAAGAGAAAAAAAGATGGAAGGAATGAAGAAAAGAAGGGAAGGGGAAAGAGTAGGTAGTGCTGGGAGCCTCCTGGCCTGGAGAGGGTAGTGTCAGGGTCACAGAGTAGGACTCTGGTGTGGCTTTAAAGTCTGAGGGTCTCCTTACGTTCTAGCTCTCTAACTGTCCTGAAATGCTGATAACTTCTAAAATAGTCCTAGAAACTTTCTTGCTCTTTCTGGGGGTAAAGGCTGCTGGCTTAGGTGATTGACACCTGTAGCCTAACAGCGGAGGATTAAGTAATGATCTACCTCAACTAGAACTGCTCCCCTCTAACTTTCAGCCTGCTAGTCAGAAGTTGAAGGAAGAAAAAGGGGCACTTTGAAAAGTGATTATAGCGTTTATTACTAAGTTGTAAAAAGTTTCCTGTGAAAGCTGTCTAAGGGGAAAAGCCAAAAAATTCTAAGCAGGAAAAGCCAAAAAATTGTTCTCTCTCATACTCTCATCTTTTTTGTCCTCACTACTTATACATCTTTCAGAATGCATGATCACATGTTAAAGACTTAATCACAAATGCACACAAAAAATTAAATCATAAATTGGAATAGAAGTTTATAACAGAGAAAGTTTACATTCATATCCATTAGGAGTAATTATCTGGCTAAACATCCATCACCTGGCACAGCTCCACGGGTTCACTGAAGATTGAAAACCGTAACTCAGTTATTAGATAAGTTTTGTATAGATAAACCCAGTCAATATTTTGTCTTCTGTCCTAGCACCAATAATAAATCATTCGTTCACTTTTTATGACCTTTGGTTATTTTACAACCTCTTGGAATATCCTCTGAGTAGGAGAAAGTCTGGTTACTATCTAAGAGGCAATTAACTGGTGACACTTGGGAGACTGACAGAGTTGACTATCAGAAAAGGACCTAATAGCAGTCCCACTATGAAAGAACTTAATAATCACAGATATAATTTTAGGAATTCTTGTAGGAGCATCATTAAAACTTAAGAAGTCATCTATTTGTTTATATCTATTTTGTCTATCACTACAAGACAGTGCATCTTCATAGATCTGCATAGATCTGCTCCAAAGGGGTGAACTATTACCAAGTGATTGTTATATATGTTTAATAATAACAGGAACATCATAGTATGTCAAGAATCTTTCTTAAAATGATTCTCTTGGGCCTTGTAACATCAGAGCAAATCTGTTGCTGATTAATCCAAAGCAGACTATCTCAGGAAGATCACCTGCTAGTTATTAGCTTGTCCTATTATGGCTCCTGACAAGGTAAAAGACATGAGAGCATATGTTAAAATTCCTAGACTCTACAGAAAGGGCCAGATGTGGCAGATTGTGTCTCTAAGCCTATTCCTATGATAATATGGGAGAGGAAAAAGTGAAATCCTGGAAGCTCACCAGTCAGCTAGCCTTGCATTTGTAGCATATGACCACAGACTGTCTAAAAAGAATAGAAGGGGCCAACACCAGAATCTGTGCTTGGTCCTCCATACAGGCTCACCTTGCCATGGATGAACACACTCACACACACACACACACACACACACACACACGTACATGCACATTTTTCTACTTGAGATGGTTTACTGTTCTTGTTTCTCTACCTTAGTATCTTCCACCAGCCTAAAGTGAAAAAGTGTGATCAACATATTGTCAATATAAATACAACACATAGCTGAAACCACAGCTGTGCCCAAATTTCACCACACTGGGAGAAAATATTTGATTGTTATCCCTCTTTCCAGTCATATCAGACTCAAACCCTTAAATCCAGTAGGATAACTTCAACACTAGGAAATGCAAAAACAAACAAACAAACAAACAATGGTCATAGACCATTGGTCACAGACCACAAAACAATGGTCTTTGACCATTATACTCAGGTTGTCTGGGAAGGTAGTCACGAGGTTGGCTTGGCTCTGTGGTGCAATTTTGTCCTGAAGTTTCTGTCTTTGAAACTTTTTCCCAATAGAGTGGACCAATAGGAAAGTATGCAACTTGGCCATATTTTATTTTTAAAAAGTTCAGGCATGGGGAATAAAGTGACTGGGTCACTTCTCTGGCTCTACCTTCACAGCTCATCTCCTAGGCTCAAGCCAGCTCCACTCCATGGCTGTGCTGTTCTTGGTAGTCATCCCATGATACCAACAATTCCAAATGCTGGGTCTTCTGCTGAAACTGGGCTGCATTCTCACCAACAGCCTCTTCTGGGCTCTCTCAAGGAACTCCAGCCCTGCCACACAATACCAATCCTCAGCTGCTCTTTATAACCCCTCTAGGCCTTCAAAACCAGTACTACCTCAGTGAGTCTTATACCACCAAGTTCTACTGCCACTAGGAGGTATAACCTGAGGCACCTCTAGAACACAGCTTCTGTGTGCTGACTCTGAGAAAACACTTCCCAAAAGATTTCACCTCAACCATGCTGGCCTCTTATTAATCACTACTAACTTCTCAGTTCTAGCTGACCAGCATCAATTGTCCCAGAAAAGCAATGTTTTTACTTCAGTAATTCTGGTCTCTTGTTAATCATAGATGATTTTCAGTCCCAGCTAACCAGAACCACAGATTCTCAAATCCAAATATGCAATGGCCTGATAGTTTTTAGTGCCTCTCAAACCTCCCTCTGGAACTTCTCAATTCAGACCTCCATTGTCTGCATTTCTCTCGGTGCTTTTATCTTCCAACCTACCGTGTAAGAGCTCACCAAGCTTTGAACACTCAATGGTTTTTCTAGCTTAAATTTCCAAAGTCCTTCCACAATCCTAGAAAAACACATTAGTCCTGTCAAGCAATATCCCACATGGAATACCAATTTGTCCTATTCAAGGTTTCTATTGCTGTGATGAAACAGCAGAAACAAAAGCAACTTGGAGAAAAAAAAAGATTTATTTGACTTACACTTACAAATCACTGTTCACCATGGAAGGAAGTCAGTGCAGAAACTTGGAGGCAGGAGCTGATGCAGAAGCCATGGAGGGTGCTGCTTACAGGCTTGTTCCTCTATGGCATCCTCAGCCTGCTTTCTTATAGATCCCAGTACCACCAGACCAAGTATGGCACTACCCACGATGGGCTGGGGCCTCCCCCATCAACCACTAATTAAGAAAACGCTCTACAGGCCTCATCTCACGGAGACATTTTCTTAATGAAGGTTCCTTCCTCTCAGATGACTTTAGCTTGTGTCATGTTGACACAAAACAATCCAGAACAAATAGTCAAAGCAGAAGAGAGAATTCTAGTCAATTTTTCCTCTTTATTAGTAAAATAGGAAATCTTTCAAAAGAATGGAAGGGCTTTTACCCACTGTCACAATTGGTTTAAAAAGACTGTCCTGGTAGGGACCAGGGCATGCTGCAGGGGTTGAGCAGAGGGGCCCCTGCCAGTAACTTCCTGTCCAAGGGCATTTGTGCCCTTGCAAATGAGGAAAGCAAATTAATACTGTGAAACAATTCAAATGTAGAAAAACTCTACTCCAAATTAAATCATCTTAGTAAAAGCCTAGAGAAGCTAATTAAATTCTCAAATCTTAGAGAAAAAGTTAGCACACTGTTTGCAATACCTCAGAACATCGGGGAGAAAAGTGAGACTAGGCACATACTATAGATCAATACTAGAGCCCACCGCTCAGGTCAAGAGACTTTGGGATTTCCTCTTTGGCTAATACAGAAGAATTATAAAAAACACAATCAGGTCCAGAATGGATATGTCCTCTGGTGAATTCCAAAAAAAGAACTCTGAAAGAAAAATTATCAGCAAACATTGCCAATCTGTCCCGGTGGGGATCTGAGAGCCAAGTAGCATACATATCACTAAAGGGGTTCTGAGAGCTGAAGTCTGTTTGTCTTTTACCAGAGTTTCATTCAGGATACCAAGGAGTTTCAAGGCAATTCAGGAAATATTTCTCTACAAATTTCGGTATAAACATGAGAGTTTCCTACCTGGCGGGAAACAAGGGGAGGCAGAAAGAACAGATGGATTGTGGGATAGCATTGTGTTTACCTTATACAATTGAATAGAGGAGGGGCGGGTTTATTATACACAGCTGAATAAGGAGACAGGGTCTTAGTATACAGATAAACAAGGAGGCAGGTTTAGTTAATCTTGGTAGGAATTCCTTTTAGGGAAGCAGTCTCAGACTGCTGTCACCCAGGAGGAGAAATCTGTGGTTGATATTTTCTATATTTTTCTATATATTTCTATATATTTTCTATACACATGTCCATCCTTTCTATTTGAACCAGAGGAAGGCTCTTCCACTCCCATTGGTCTGGGCCATTGGGATGCTTGATATTTCTGTGCCTATGTCAAATACTACAAATTCACTCTGGAATTCATCTGCTCTGTAACCATGTAATGGACATCCACGTCGCAACAAAAATAGAGTATTTCTCCATTTGTAATATACATTATATATGTATATGTATTGGTCATTCATACACACACATTATACGTGTGCACGCGTGTGCACACACACACATATGCATAAAATGTTTCAAAGAAAACTGGGTGCATCTGGAGGACTAACAAGAATAAAATGGAGAATTTTTTTACTTTGTACACTATTTTATGTTTACTGATTTTTTTGAATTATGTAAATTCAGTATTTCAAAAATGAATAAAACATTAATACAAAATGAATATTTTATATTCATAACTCATCAATTTTCTCAAAATACACAAGCCGTATTAAAAATACCTGATCATAATATAAGAGGAAAAAGAACTGAGTGATACAGACACAAATCAAGATACAGGGAAAGAGAACAGTAGTGTCTACATCTACAGCAAACACAGTGAATATGCTTCCAGCAAGGATTCTCATCCAGTTTCTGCGTGTGGCAACACATATGGTATCAAAGCAAATGAGAGATATCCTGTTTCTCTGCACAGACAGATCACAAGCATCTGTCAGGGCTGGTATCACTGCGATAAAATACCACAACCAAAACCAACTTGGGGAAGAAAGTGTTTATTTGATTTACACTTCCACATTGTAGTTGATCACTGAAAGAAGAAATCAATACAGGGTAGGAACCTGGAGGCAGGAGCTGACATGGAGGATGTGGAAGGATGCTGCTTACTGGCTTGCTCCCTGGCTTGCTCAGTCTGCTTTTATTTTTTTTTATAGAAGCCAGGAGCACCTACCCAGAGGTAGACTCGACCATAGGAGAATGCTCTATAGGCTTGCCTACAGACTCCCAGATGATGTCAGTTTGTATCCAGTTGACAATAAACTAGCCAGAACAGCATCTTCCTCCTGTGTCTGCCCCAGTGATCCTGCCGTCCATTCACCTTCCTCAACCCGTCAAATCCAGCCCGAGTCACACTGAAAACAGCCTTACAAGTGAGTAAGCTTATAGCTCTGTGTGCCTACATTCAAAACTCAGAGAGAATACAAATAAATGACTCAAAGATTTAGAAAAAGAAAGGGCAAACCAAAGCCAAACCCAGCTGACAGCAATAAATAATAAAACTCAGAACAGAAATTAATGGAATAGAAACAAACAAAACAACACAAAGAATCAATAAGTCTAAGAATCGGTTCTTTGAGACGTTAAACATGGCTGGCAGACACATGGCCTACCTAACTGAGAGAAAGAGGAATACATTTAAAATGTATTCTATTAAGCTTGAGAAGCTAAAAGGAATGAATAAATTTCTATATTCAGCCAGACCACCAAAATTAAATCGAGAAGTCAGCAACCTAAACAGATCCACAATAAATGAGGAGATTAAATAGTAATAAAAGGCCTTCCGTGTTAAAAAAAAAACAAAAGTCCAAGGCTAGATGCATTCACAGCAGAATTCTACCAGACTTTCATATATCTACAACCAAGCCTTCTTAAACTATTCAGAGAGAGAAGAAGGAAGAAAGAAGGAAGGAAGGAGGGAGGGAAGGAAGGAAGGGAGGAAGGGAGGGAGGGAGGAAGGAAGGAAGGAAGGAAGGAAGGAAGGAAGGAAGGAAGGGAGGGAGGGAGGGAGGGAGGGGAGGAGGGAGGGAGGGAGGGAAGGAAGGAAGGGAGGGAGGAAGGAAGGAAGGAAGGAGGGAAGGAAGGAAGGAAGGAAGGGAGGGAGGAAGGAAGGAAGGAAGGAGGGAGGGAAGGAAGGAAGGAAGGAGGGAAGGAAGGAAGGAAGGAAGGAAGGGAGGGAGGGAGGGAAGGAAGGAAGGAAGGGAGGGAGGGAGGGAAGGAAGGAAGGAAGGAAGGGAGGGAGGGAGGAGGGAGGGAGGGAGGGAGGGAGGGAAGGAAGGGAGGAAGGAAGGAAGGAAGGAAGGGAGGAAGGAAGGGAGGAAGGGAGGGAGGGAGGGAGGGAGGGAGGAAGGAAGGAGGGAGGGAAGGAAGGGAGGGAGGGAGGAAGGAAGGAAGGAAGGAAGGAAGGAGGGAGGGAAGGAAGGAAGGGAGGGAGGAAGGAAGGAAGGAAGGAAGGAAGGAAGGAGGGAAGGAAGGAAGGGAGGGAAGGAGGGAGGAAGGGAGGGAGGGAGGGAGGGAGGAAGGAAGGAAGGAAGGAAGGGAGGGAGGGAGGAAGAAAGAAGGGAGGAAGGAGGGAAGGAAGGAAGGAAGGAAGGAAGGGAGGGAGGGAGGAAGAAAGAAGGGAGGAAGGAGGAATATTCTCAAACTCTTACAGAGTCCTTGTAACTCTAATACCCAAACCAGGCAAAAGCACAATGAAAATGAAAAATCACAAGCCAATATCCCCAATGAACACAAAATCAAAAGTGCTGGAGAAAGAATACTTGCAAAAAGAATACAGACATAAATAAAAATCAAGGTTATCCACCATGGCCCAAGTTGTTTATCTCTGGAAGGCAGACATTCAAACACACACTAGTAAATAATTGTAACAAACCACATACATGGACTGAACGACACAAAGACCATTTCTAACACTGGTTCTGAATCTCTCAGGTATCTAACACTAGTGCTACCAGACACAGAAACACACAGTGATGTTCACTGATATGCTCCCATAGGAAAGCAGGGCCATTACCAGTCTGGACTGAAGAAGTGAGCCACACTGAAGGGAGCCCCTAGCATCACAGCAACAGTGTTCTGAATGAATGGAGTGAGATTTCTACCTCATTGAGAAACCCACTCAACAGTTCATTTCAGCAGAGGTTGTACGTGGAGCTGAAGGCAGATCGATAGAATACCAGTTTTCAAATAGTCCCTGGTGGTTTGAGGCACATTACTGTGTAGGTGTCCCAAACAAAGGGACAAGAGAGACAAGAAAAGGAGGGATCCCAGGCCCTGTCTCTACCTGTCTTTGCCTTGGCCTCTCTGCATCCAGAATACACAGGCTGTATCCGATAGAAGGAAAGCAAGGGGCAGAGAAGCAAAAGACATCACTCAGCATCCACCCACCTTCAGTGGGAATGCATTTAACACTGCTGGGCCAAGTGTGACACCGTCGACGAGGATCTATCGACTGCTTTATTTTTTCCTAACTCACATGTGCTATGTTCAATTAACACGTACCGTAAACAATTAGATTACACCACAGCAAGAGTCCAGTACATCAATAATAGAACCTGAGATCAAAATAACTACACCTTTAGTCAAGCAGCTGTTTTGTTGTTTTCTTGTTAGTTTATTTTGAGGCTTTGTTGTCTTAAATACTCTCTGGCGTTAAGCTTTCTGGTTCCACTAACAGCACAGTCCTGGGCAGCATCTCCAGCATGCTTAGGAAAGAGACACATCCACCCTACAGATGCTAAGAGTACCTATAATTAAATAAAATATATATTAAGTTATATGTGCGTGCGTGCGTGCGTGCATGTGGGGGGGTAGATGTGGGCGTGTGTATATGTGTCAGTGCGCATGCGTGCAGATATTGTTCAGGAATTAGGGATGAGCAAATAAACAAGACAGTTTCTATCCTCATACATCATAAACAACGGTTAAAAATTTAAACAAAAAGGCTTAATATAAAGGGTGTGCAATTTCAGAGCAGGAGAAACTCCCCTGGTCTTCAGTGGTACTTCATAGTAAATGTGCATAGTAACATCCACAGAGATTAGAGAACTCGGTATTTCCAAGACAATGAATTTATTCCCGATAAACAAATTCACTTTTTACAGCTTCCAGTACTCACTTCCCTCTTGACAAAAGAATAACGCGCCAGCCTTCAGGTCTATAATTTCTAAACAAATCAAAAGCAGGGGTGGGGGGTGGGGGAGGGATGGCGGTAGGGGGGGTCCAGAAAGTTACAAAAAGCAACATTTCAATTTGCTGCAAGCCGATACTATGCTGAATCTATGCAAATGAGGTGAGGTAGGTGTTAGGAGTGAGGTAGGTGTAAGAGATCATTGAAAAAGATATAGGGGGATGCATAGGTTCTCTGTAAATATCACACTGTTTTCTACAGAGGATCCGAGTAGCCACTGGGGTTTCCAGGAACCAATCCCCTGTGGAATGGCAGGGGTGGGCAACTCTGCCGACTGTCTCCCACAGATGTCAATTTCACAGATGTTTAAAGAGCAGGCTTGCTCGCTCGCTCATCATCATCAAGGCAAGGCAGCGAAGGAGTTCACGGCAATAAAAGAGTTTTGCATGCTTGACACGCTCAGGCTTCCAAAGCATTTCCACAAACACTATTAAAGGTTGCATTCAGTTTATCACAAAACCCCGTGGGAAAAGGCGGGGTTATGAGTGTGTTGTCACTATTATTTCCAGAGTGCATAGAGGAACCTAGGGCCCAGAAGAGTTTAAATGAGGGGGATTGACAACTGGCACTCACTAGACTCATCAGATGAAAATCAAACATTGCTGGCTAAGCTTTGTAACCCAAGCCTCCTTACAAGTCACTGCGCCTGTGAAACCCTATCCCAGCCAGAAACCAGAAGACAGGATGCAGCAGTCAGTGTCTTGGGATCCCAGCTCTCCATGCTCCCCTTCTGGCTCCTCAGTCCTCTCTGGGACATAAGACAATTCCTCTTCACTGATCCCGTGCTGCTGATACAGGATCAAAGAGAATCTATCAGTCCTCCCGTGCAAAAGATCACAATGCCCTTCTGGAGTGTTTGGGGTTTAAAGCTTGCTTGTGATTTCAGGAGACATCCTGATGAACATTTAGGGCACTGATCACTGGGAAGTTTATCTGAAGAGGAAGTGTCTTTACTCCTGCTGAGACCCAAGTTTCCCTGTGTGACTAGCAAGGGCCTTTGGGTCTGTCTTCACTGGTGTATCTGACTGACATGCATCCCTCACAGAGAGAGCAAGGAAAGGAGGCCCACAGGGTTCCTGTGGTAGGAAGAACACATTAAAGATATTAATAAACATGAATAAATAAAAGTCTTGGAAATTGCCAGAGCTGCAGAATAATGTCCCCAGCCTTTACTCCCTATTTCCAATAAGCACAGTCATGACCTGACTCACACTATAGAGACTTACGATGTACGGTTCTGAAAACTCCCCAGTCCCATGAGCAAGTATCCTCAAGTCCCATAGCAGGACTGTAGTTAAGTGAGCAAGGTTCTCCTTACCTCATAATGGGCCACCCGCTGGGACTCAGATATCAGCTGTGCACTGCACACCTTGCAGTAACTGTCTGTAAATAAATCCTGATCGATATCGGAGGACTTCATCAGGCTAAAGAAAAGTCAACAGAAAAAAAAAGAGAAGAAAGGGAGTCTGTTACTCTGATGATAATGCAGAACACTAAACGCATGAAAAGCCAGGGTCCCAGTAGTTGGTGTGCTGAGCAACGAGGTAAAACATCCAAACCCCAATGTTACCATAACCAACCAACCTCAATAATGAGGAGTTGATGATTTATCTATGAAAATCCAACAGAGGTGCTAGAGTCTTAAAAGATAGACTCCATCTTTAATATTTCTGCATAAACAAACCAATAAAGGCACCCAATTCATGCAACAATAGCAACTAGGTCAAAAGCATTCTGATACAGTCTCACCCTAGAGATAAGATGTGCGTTATAAATCCAAGTTCAGAAGTGTACAGACATGTATGCACATAGCAGAGAACTTGTTTTTAAATATGTGGAGTGCACTTTTAGAAATCATAGGTCACTATTTTGTAATAACTTTGTTTTGAAATGTTTCTATCATGAGCATATTTGTTATCAAGGAACAACTTATCACAGGTGCTTTATATGCAACATAAAATGTGGTTAGGATTCAATGACTACAATTTAAAGCAATCAGGATGCAGCCTTCCATCTAACCTCACATCTTGGAACACAAGGAGATCGTCCCATACATGCCACCTTCTATATTTAAGGATTTCAGAGTCCACCAAATCATCTTAACCACCACATACCACAACTGAATAAATGGTAAATAAATGTATCCTCTATTTCCAACCGCCTATGAGATTTCGACCTAAGTCCTCATGCCTGTGAACGTGATAAGAGACAACAGAGAAAGCCTATACCAGACTGCATCACAGACAGACAAGAGAATCTCCACTTGTGGGCCCACTACGTGCACGATGGGATCATCCTACTCTAACACCCTCACCTTATCTTCTGGACTGTCCAAAACTGCATTACTGTTTGGTGGCATGACCTAACTGGTTCCCTTTTCCAAAGGAGTCAGATCCATCACAGGACGGCTACTGCCGTGTGGTGTGTGGGGGGGGTCACTCAACTGCCTATGTTTCGGTTTATCTCACAAATATGGAGATCATAATAGATTTTTACTTGCTGAAAATTGCAGTGAATCAAAGAAAGCAATATCTTAAAGGTGCTAAATATAAAACTTTGATCATATTTTCAAATACCTGGAACAAGCAGTAATTATTGCAGATACTGTAGACCATTGAGTCTTAGAGCAGATGTGGATTTGTAATTTCCAGAAATATTTGTCCCTAGCAAATGGTTATTTAGCTTGAAACCCACCTTTTGCCATAGGGTAAGGTTTACTCCTCACCATACACAACGCAATCTGTCTCAGGAAGGGTGCAATCTTCATGTCTCTTGGGTTGAATACAAATCTACCCTGTGGTACCTTTCACACATTAATTCTGTCTTCAGCCCAACAGAGAATCTTCCTTTTTCACGAGATACCCACCCTTGGATTCTGAAGAAAAATTTTTTGTATCTCTTTCTGAGTCCTGCCCTTCCCCATAACCTTGTGTCTGATTTCAGCCTGGCCCATCTTCAAGAGCAGTTCCAGGGAAGCTAGGAGGCTCCAGGAATGGTCTAACAGGGAAAAGCAGACGCTACCAATAGTATAGCCTCAGTTGTAATCTTTATTCTCATCCCAGAATGAAAATGGTGAAGCTAACTTTTGAGTGCGGGGAACAGAACATGAGAACTGTCTAATAGTAAGTGAGAACGTACATCTTTAAGCCAAGTTCCTGTAAGTGGCTGCTTAAGGATTATCTTGTTCTCTGCTATTTTTAATAAAGAAGCACATGAAGATAGATTCATGGGTGACCTGCTTAATAAGAATCTCAGAGCTCCCCACACACTCCTTCCTCATCATGCGGCCAACCGGAGGAATCAAGCACCGTGAAAGGATATTCAGGTGCACGCTGGACTGAGCAGAGCGCGTGGGAGTCTGTGTCTCTGTAAAGCAGCTGTGTGGCAGAAATAACTTTAAAGGCAGAACATAAAATGTGTAGACTACCAAAAAAAAAAAAACCTCAAAAGAAGAAAAATTATGGCTTTCCCCATCATCTTATGTAAGAATATTGATTTGAGCAAGTCTGCGTAAAATGGAACAGGCAATGAAGACCCTTGTGGGTCTGAGGCATGAGTGAAATACCAGAATACAGTAACTGCTAGTAGGTGGCCATTGCTGGACAAGTGCCAGTCTGGCCTGGGTGGAGAACAGTTTCTGACGCTCTAGACAAGGATGAGATCCCATTTGTGATTCAAAGACTGGAATTCTCAAGAAGGAAAGCTACCATCTGGTCCCCTCCTCTGGCATATTTGAAGAGCTCTCAGCCTCCCTGTCCTTCAGAACCTAACAGGTGGGAAGAGAGAGAAAAGCAGAACAAACTTCCTCTCTTAGCCTTGTCCACTATGCTTTCTGGCCATGTCTCCTATAGCAGTTGAGAGAGCAATAGAGCCATCAAGTCCTCCTTAGACAGAGCCAGTGTGAGGACCTCCCATCTGAAATGCATAAGGTCCTTGGGCATTCTGGGTAAAAAGACAAGCATAATAGAATGGAAGAGTCTAATTTCCTCTAACTAGAAAAAAAAAAGAGAGAGAGAAAGGTTCATCTTTGCTGCTCAGCCAATAGCACAGCACATCCAAGGCACATCACAAAATCATCACCGGGGACTCGAGTGACCTAAATTATTTTCAACATTCACCCAGACTGGCTGTCCCCAGGAGACACGAAGCAGAGGAGCAGGCCATATGTGACTCTGGTCAGATGACTTTGCTGTCCCAGGTTTATTTTGGGAGAACCAGGTATATAAAATTGACAGTACAAGAGAGTTAAGAGTTGAATGCAGAATTGGGCAATATATATATATTCAAATTTTATAGGAATTCAAAATTCAAATACATGAAATTTGAAAAGCAAGTGTGTGTGTGTGTGTGTGTGTGTCTCCCAGCATCCCCTCACTACATATCCCTGGCTGGCCCAGAATTGGCTATATAGACTAGGGTTCCCTTAAATGCACAGACTATCTCTACGTAGTAGGTACTGGAACTAAAGGCATGTACCACTACATAATAGTCACTGGGACACTGTGTGAAGCTGAGCAATGACAGTAGGTACAATCCTTCTGTCTCTGTCAGGGGTTCTAGTCCTGCACAAACATCATGACCAAGAAGCAAGTTGGGGAGGAAAGGGTTTATTCCGCTTACACTTCCACACTGCTGTTTATCACCAAAGGAAGTCAGGACTGGAACTCAAGCAGGTCAGGAAGCAGGAGCTGATGAAGAGGGCATGGAGGGATGTTACTTATTGACTCACTTCCCCTGGCTTGTTCACCTTGCTCTCTTAGAGAACCCAGGACTACCAGCCCAGGGATGGCACCACCCACAAGGGGCCCTCCCCACTTGATCACTAATTGAGAAAATGCCTTATGGTTGGATCTCATGGAGACATTTCCTCACCTGAAGCTCCTTTCTCTGTGATAACTCCAGCTTGTGGCAAGTTGACACACAAAACCAGCCAGTACACCTTGGTTCCAAATCCTCAAGAGCAATATGAGAAACATACACATGTGCATATGTGCACACACACACACACATACACTACAGTCCCTCAGACAAAGAACTGCTAAAAACATTGTTAAAAAGTGCTAGCCTGCTTGAGATGACGAGATAGATAGGGAACTCTCCAAGAAGGTTGGATCAGACCTGAAGACTAGACGATGGATAAGATAAGGATAGAGAAAAACAGGTCTAGATGCTAAGATGTTCTTTCCCCTGACACAAAAACGACCTGCTTATCAATGGGCGTAGAATGCATGTGAAGGATTAACCATGGACACTACAAAGTAAAACAGAGGCAAAGAGAGCGAAGAAATGAACGGAGAAGTGACCCAGGGCGGGACAGGGAGACTATCAGGAGACCTTGACAACAGTCAAGTTCTAAATGTATCTCAGGGGGCACAGAGAGGCCATTCCAGGGCCGTTAGATGCAGCTTTCTTCTGGCCTTCTTAAAGCACCCTGGAGAACCACAGGCTGAAACCATCACAGGCTCCGTGAGGAGGACTAAGACTGTTCTCTCCTCTCCGAGACTGATGGTGTGAAAAATAAAAGTGACTCAAGAGACCTTGAAAGCCCCGAAAGGCTCCTGGGAGGAGCGAACCATTAGCTCTCGCTGGCTCACCAGCTGGGGTTCACTGTGCTTTCTATGGTCCGCTCTTTTCGTCTGTGAAAAGGGGAGGGGATGAATCTCGCCAGGATACTGAGAGGATCAGAAGTAGGGCTGGTAAAACATCAGAACAGAGTGGCAGATGGCAGACCCTTATGAAGTCAATATTCCGGCCATTGTTAGCAGTGTTACCAATTCCGCTGTGGTGCTTTGGGAGTAACGCGTTGTAAATATTTAAGAAGAGAAACAAACAACAGAGCCTCGTTGGAGGCCGAGCAGGAGGGCGACAGGCCCGGTGTGCTAAAATCATAGTTCCTATTGCCATTCTATTACCTGGACCATCCTCAGATGATGAAATACAGCTGGCAACCCCTCCTGCCAGCTGATACCCAGGCTTGGGGCCTGTGAAGACCCCCACACTCCAGAAATGCCTACAATCTATTTTTATCACTGGAAGTGCCAAAGCTCACTGTGGGACCTTGATGAGACTTTGCCTCCCACTCTCCAACTTCTGCTCTTCTCCCTGTAGCCTGCTTCCTAGGGGGCTCAGAAGGGAGCACACACAATCCAAGGCTTGACAAGACATACGCACCAGCAACTTAGCCCACAACGTATTACTGTGTCTCATCCAAGGTGTCTGAGTCGCCATGCTCCCTCAGGGGTGGGGGACATCCACCTCACCCCAGTTCTCTAAAGAAAGAAGTCCTGAAGGTCTCCACTGTGTGATCTTCGCTCTACTATGAGCTATGGCAGCCATCAGCTTAAAGCTCATCCAGGAGGTTAACAGGCCACCACCAACCCATTCCCTCCTTTCAGTGGCCAGGAATTAAGACTTGTGCTATTCCCAACCTAAAACCCCTGCAGGTATCACGGGGGCTACTCTGTGAACTCTCCAGATCCCCAGATCCGCAACTGCAGTTCCTCTAAGTGCCATCCTAATAGCACATGATCCTTGTGAACTCTCCTGATCTGGGAGTAAAGATTTTGCCTGGGGCCTCCCCCTACACCAGCTCTGCGAAAGCCTTATTTTCTCTGTGAAAATACTAAGACTTGGGGCTGACTAACTCGCCTAAAGGTTCCTGAATCTCCAACATGACAATCAGTGTTCTGGGCCAAGGGCCAAGGATGACTCCCCTGTCCATAAGTACATCCCCTGGCTGGACTGCCTTTCTCCACAATCTGCGTGCAACTTAGACTTGGCCATGGTCCCTCTGTCTAGGACCCTAAAAAGTGTTTGAAAGCCCAGGACAGATGCCTAAGGGGCCATTTCTGACCTCGGTACCTAGACTTCCCTTTCTTAGCCTGAACAGAGCTATGACTTGCCACCATCTCACAGTTAATCTGCATCCATGTTTATGTCCACAAGTTTTCAGACATGGACACCATGACAACCTTCAGATTAGGTACCCACTACTATTTTCAATTTAGCCTGACCCTTTGAGGAGCTATGGCTTTCCATGCCCAAGTCAACCAGGCCTTCTGATCCAGTCTGGCACCTCCCCCTCCCCCCTTTCTCTCTGCCATATGCCTCCCCCACCGCCCGCCCACCATGACCTAACTAAGCAGCTCTCTGCATCTCTGGCCTCTGCTTCCCAGTATTCAACACAGACAACCTGAGCTGCAATGGTCCCCAAAGAATGCTCTCAAATAAAATGCACCTTCCACATTTAACAATCAGTTATACCCCCAAAGCACTTATAAGTTTTTTTTTCTGCTCTAGTTTATTGGTATTGAAACTATGCTCAGAAAGTCAAAGGGGTGGGGGGATGGAATGAGGACTGGTACATCTTCAAAACAAAACAAATAGCCTTGGATTGCTCTTCTGTTGTCCATTTTGACTTCTGTCCCCTGAACCCTGATGCTATCTCCAGTGCTTTCTAGCTATGCCCGTTTTTTCACTTCCTTCTTCTTCCAGGTCTCTGTCACTATAGCCTACTCCACTAGCTTACCTAGCAACAAAGACTAAAAGAATTATTGAAAGGCAGACAGGCTGCTTCAAAATACAAGTCAACAGTGCTCCTCTGTAACCCCCATAGGCACCCAAGAGCCTCTGATGATGGCTCTGCCCTGTCTCCACTGGATGAGGTAGTGATGCAGGGCTGGTTGCCGTGGCAGCAGACTAAGCAGAGAAAGGAAAAAAAAACAGCCAAAAAAAATTACTCCAGAAACAAAAGTAGGTTCCGAAATCCAGCCAGAGGACAGGATAGCAAGCAGACATCAGCAGGAGCAGAAAAGGTAAGGATGTCTGTGCTGGGATTTTGGTCTCGCTTCTGCAGACCAAAGGAGGGCAGAGGACACTCCTGCCCATGTTTCCCCACAAAAGATCTCCCAAAGTGTCTTTGTGCAGGGTGAAGGTCAAAGATATGACCATCTTGATGAACCTTTGGGATCTTGTGCTTCTCCAAATTACAGCCATCCTTCTGGCCAGAAGGCATAATGTTCCAGTAAAGGAATCTGGTAGTCCACACCCTCACCACCCATCAACTAGATACACCCACAAGTTGTTTCCTACCCTGAGCTGAGAGCACCCCATTCCTACCCCCATACTTTTCCCTTGCTCCTTGTCAACAGCAGGAGCAAGACTGACTCACACCATTTGAGTAATTGCCCCTTAAGGGCGCCACTCTCTTCCCTTGTAAGACTAGGCTCTGTGGTTTCTGACTCACAGGCACGTGTGGCTGCTGGCAATAGAACCACATCTGTCAGCCTCTCTCTCCTGTGTGCACAGCCTGGCCCAGTGGCATCTGGGAAGGAAGGCAGCATCATACTGCCAGCTCACAGGACAGTGGCACTCTGGCCAAACTCTGAGGCAAGCCACAGTGCTTGCAGCAGGTGCCTGGCTCACAGCCACTTCTCCTCTCAGGTTCCTTTCCGTTTGAATGGGCAAGTTTGGACTGCAGATCCCATTGATACGGAGAAGGAACTGAAAACCCAAGTTCTCTACCTTTTGTCGACCCAACTGATGAAGGTGCAGGAGTTTATCCAGCAGCGTCTTGCAGAAGCAAACAAAGTTTTCCCTGACAATAGCTTCATCAGCATGCTAGGCCCATCATCTGGGCATAGACAGATTTGTTACTACTGGACACATCAGGCTATTCCCCAAACTGATGTTAAGTGTCTTCTAGAAGCCTAGACAGAGGTTATTTTATTTTTCTCTACCAGGACTTTTTGCCTCTGGCATTTGCTCGCAGCCCAGTCTTACTGTTAGGTGGAGAGAGACTTCTAGTATTGACATCATCTTGGCCAGAAACTTTAGGGCAAGAAGAGATCCTTGAATGGCACAGATGGTGTTGGGAGTGTAGGAAGCCTTTTTCCTCAGCTGATGTGAATCTTTTATTGATGTGGAGAGAGAGAGAGAGAGAGAGAGAGAGAGAGAGAGAGAATGAGAATAGCCTGTTGGGGTAGTATGGTGTATGTTTGGTTCTACTACAGATATCTTCTCCAGGAGATCAGGTTCTTAGGGATTCACTAACCTTGAAATCCAAGCAGTGCCAGGTAGGTAGACAATACCCAATAAAATCTGAGAAGTGAGTAGAGGGTCAATCTACGAGGCTGTGACATGTCTGAGACTTCGGTAGATGACATTTGGCAAGTGGTATGAGATTCCTAAGGGATTTCCAAAGAACTACATAGAAAGGCCGAAACTGCGGCCTCACTGCCCAGCACCTTCATCAGTTGGGTGGACAAAAGGTAGAGAACTTGGGTTTTCAGTTCCTTCTCCGTATCAAGTCAGAGTAAAACCAGAGCTAACATCACACGGGGAAGGACAGACGGAAGAACTGAAACAGAAAGCTCCAATGCCCGGGAGGACAGCAAAGGTGGGGGAAGGAAAGTGAGGGAGTAAAGAGCAGTCCTGTTTGGCATTCTGCATCAAACCAATGGTATGCACATTTAAGAGAGTCAGACCCTACCCACCGCTGTTCAAATGAGGAAAGCCAGGGCTAAAGAGATGGCACGGTGGTCAAGTGCATCTACTACTCAGCGAGAGGACCATGGGTTGATTTTCCAGCACCCATGTTGGTCAGCTCTCAACCACCTTTAAGTCCAGTTCTGGAAGTTTCTGACCTCCATAGTCACCTGCACCCATGTGTGCACACATATACACTTTAAAATAAAATAAAATAATAATAAACAATAATAATAATAATAAATCTTAAAGCAAGGCAAAAATTCACTGTGGAGCCATCAAATTCCAAAGGAAGATGGTGATGTCCAAGAAGAGTGAATTTCTTTAATTAGCCAAAAAAAAAAAAAAAATCATAGCGTTTCTTTTCAACATTGTCTACAAGTATTCAAACTTATAGTCTATGGATAAGCAAGCATTCCTTTATTGTAAGTTATTTGCATGATTGGTGAAGACAGCGCTGCCCTGTCTTTAATGCAGCAATCATGTAGGTGGCAGCGCCTGCATTCAAAAGTGGCATAGGGCAGCATTGCCAACCATTGCTTGGCTTTGGACCCAGGTTGCATGCCCCTGCATGGGTAGCCAGTCAGCCAGACATATCCATGTCTGTCTCTCCTTCACAACAGCATGCCAACTTAATGGGACCTTTTCAAGGAATCCAAACAGCCAGGCCCTGATTTGTCTCACCACCTTCCTCCCCAGCACTGACAAACTGTAGGACATCTAAAGTGGCCAGAGTGCCACTTGAATTTAAATTTTAATTAATCATTAACTTTTTAATTATTGGACTAATTAATTCCATCCAGTAACTAAAATATGTCAGTGAGAGGAGAAAGGACCGGCTACCCATCAAGAAGTTTTTCAGAGCTCACCGTCTGTGCCATTTGAATGGAACAGAACTTCCATTCAAATCTAAGAGTCAGTTTAAGGTCTTGTGACACATCCTGTCTCGGCATGCAGCAAGTACCAAAAATGCTGATGGCTTAGAGAATTCATTCACCATGGGAAAGTTACTGTGGAAAGGTTACTGTGTACATATTGTGCTCATGAATAATCAGCCAGGAGACTGGTGACAGCAAGAGTGTCAGGCTATCTTAAGTGCTGTGGAAGGTGTGGACACGGGATCTTCCATACAATTTTAACAAGATAGCTTGAAAGCTAAGCATTATCCTACAAACCCAACAGTCCTATTCACACTATTTTACCGAGGGAAAAGATATCACTTCTGTACAATGTAGAGCAGGGGAAAAAGATCTTGCTTATTTTATGTACAGTGTGGGGCAGGTAAAGTATGAGGATGACATTCTTCAAATAGCAAAATTTGTACACCTCACATATGCACAGAGAGTAGATAAATAAACTGACGTAGAATGGCTGCATAAATCAACGCAGCAAGACGGCAGAATATGGACGAACCATGGCAACCTAATAATCGCATGAAAAGAAAATACAAAGAGTACGCACACAAGATGTTTTTTAAGCCACAGACATCCGTCCAGGTGAGATACAACTCAGAAAATGTTTGGAAATAATTAAGCACAGGATACAAGATGATCATACCTCAAGTGAAGGAGGAAGGAGATTAGGACAAGAAAGAACCAGATAGTTATGAGTAGAATGCTGCCAGATCTAATCCTTGCTTCAGAGGATGCCCTGTGGGTACTCATTCTGCTATTACAGATGGTAAATGGTGAAAGTGATAATCTGATGACAGAGATGACAGATAAATATACACACAGACAGATGGACGGATAGATAGTTGGTTGGATGGATGGATGGATGAATGGATGATGGATAGATGGCAGGCATATAGATGACAGAAGATACATGATAAATGACAGACACCATGAATATACTAATGAGGGCAGGATGGTCTGGAAATGAAGCATCTATATTCTATGTCACAGATAACTTTTTCCTTGATTCAGTCTCCAGTTTAAAAAGATTAGAGTCCCCTCGTGTATCCAAAGTACCATATGACTAAGCTCTGTGTATAATGATGTATGTCCTTCTAAGACTGGACCTGAAGGTCCAGTGCACACTGAAATCTTGTCTCTTCCTCTTGAACAGGATGGATACTGTCACTTTGGTAAACCGAAAAGCCTGTGTTCAAGAACACAGGGCACTGAAACCCTGAATACAGACTAGAATCTCAGGTTACAAATTCCTGAAATGAACCTTTGATGCCCTCAGCCACTCCAACTCCAGGATTTATCTCCTTAACTATATTTCAATGACTGAAATTCACTATATTTCAACTATACTTCTTATAACTGAAAAGCATTGTACAGACATGCACCTTTTACCTGTGCACGTACCTTATATGCCTTGTGGGGGAGCTAGGGTTAAAATATGGACTTTTTGAGGTTTTCCACTCTAGAAATTAGACTGCTACCCATGCCCCTGTGCTCAGGGCAACGGAGGGGACAGGCGTGATCTCGGTGTGACTGCCCCTTCACAGCAGGAGTAATGCAGTCTGCTACTTTCTGGAGACTAAAATAAATTGATTAGGAACACAAGGCATTGTTTTAGGGCCTGAAGTTTGTCACTGGTGCACTGACCAAAAATGAGGTTCAGGTCCTGGGGGCCCTTTAGCAATACTGCTCTTTCTCTCCCCCGCCCCCGCCTTTGAACAAATCTGTCTCACTACCTCTGGCAGGACCAGGCTTCTGTCTCCTGAATTCTACTTTGATATCCTATGAGGGGGCAAACTGAGCAGATGGTCCTGACCACTGGGAGGCCAGGTAATGACCAAGGGCTTCACATCAGAGTAACTGGGTCTTGTCACCTCGCCAGAAATGGCAGCTTGGCTGTCTGGCAACGGCGCTGATGTTGGGAAGAAAGCACACATCTCTCCAGTCACTTCTTAATTTATTTATACTCTCTAAAGCAACCCCCAACCCCTACCCCCATTCATTCTTCTCTCCTTAACAGCCAAGATGAATGCCGACTAGGCAGCTTCCTGGAAAGGGGACTGACTTGGTGCATATTCATCCCCTGGCTGGGCTGCTCCAGCCCAGGCTTTGGGCAGACCAAGCCTGTCCATATGGACTGGCAACGCCCTCTGTTGCCCGTGCTTACTTACCATGGCTCTGGTCTCTGGCCTGACAGAGGATTGCCAGTACCCCCTCCCACGCCGCCCACCTACCAGCAGCACACTGACCTTTGCCCTCTATGCTCCCTCATTCCCACATCTCCCTTTGAAAGGTGGGAGGGGCTGCTTTCATGGACAGCTAGCAAGCGAAGAGAAGAAGGAGGGTCTGGCTGGCAGGTGAAGGTCAGATGAAAAGGTGGCATGACACACGAAAAGGAGCGTGATGCCTCTTTTGTATCTGAACATCTTGTTATGTCTGAGCACCCTGAAGAAGGAATAAGGCCATCCCAAGGTATAGACAAGTCTTAAAGCATCGTGTCATTACATAGGGTCTGGGCAAACATCTATTCCAATCCCTTCAGATTAAGAAAGATTACAAAATGATACCCAATATTCCCCACGTATGTAAAAAGGAAAACGGAGATAATCCCCCCACCCCCCCATCATTCTTTTCCTACAACTCACTTCCAATTCTTAGCTGTTTCCTTTAGAGAGCCATTTGGCCAGGAAGGAACAACATCTGCCATTTTTTAAAAAAGATTTACTGATTTATTGTATGTATATGAGCCACCACGTGGTTGCTGGGAATTGAACTCAGGACCTCTGGAAGAGCAGACAATGCTCTTAACCGCTGAGCCATCTCTCCAGCCCTCATCCTCCATTTTTAATTCTTGGTAGACAATGCATGTCTGACTGGTCAATAACACCAGCAAGACCTACAAGAACCTTCCTCCTGACCATATCTAAAGATGCCTGGCAACCCGGATGCAATCAGGGCTCTTATCTCATGTGCGACATCTTATTTACAAAGGTCAAGCCCAGACATCCGTGACATGTGACCATATTTGTGACACCATTCGGCAGATCTAAGTACCGATTGCATTCAAAGGAGAGCACCGGCTGCAATTATTCCTGTTTCTCACCGACCATAAATAGGATCATGTCCCCAAGTCAATAGGCTCTGACTTGCTGACCGAGTAACCAGGGCCAATTATATGATGAAGACTGGGAGCATGGAGATGCAACATTCCAGGTACCACCTCAAGGAAGATCTTGCCCCAATTACTGGGAATGTGGGTAGCATTCAGCTGTGGCAGTTAGCCCTTCAGGACCAGCCTCTGCTGCAGAGAAATGATTATTCACTCACTGCCGCTCCTCCCTTGGGGCCAGAGCCACCAGCTGGGGTCACAAAGGAAAAGAATTCCAAACTTTACAGCTCACAGTAGGCCAACACCAAAAGGCCACCTCAGTTGCAAACTCCCAACAGAGCCAACTAAAGTCCCTGTACTGACATTGAAGTCCAGCTTCTTCCTGCCTTGCCCTATTCTATTCCCGCCCTCCACAGGTCTTCCTCTCCATGAGAGCATCCCCATCAAAACACCTGAGTACCAAGCTCTCAGGAGTCTGTTTCCTGGCAAGCCCTAATTTTGGTATGCCTTATTGCTGCTCCTCCATGAGGCAGACCTCACACAGTAGGCCCACACTGAACTCTGCCTCATCAGCAACTGCCGATGCACCATATTCTACAGCCAGAGACTGAATTGATTCCCAGAGCCCAACAACTCCACAAGTTCCTAACCTAGTCTCAAAATAGTATTTATGTAATAGGAGGAAATGAATTGTTTCTGGCGAAGCTGTATCCTGGGATACCTTCAATTCTGCTTAATAATATGCTAGTGTTGAATCCCAATTCCTGTTCTTTTGAACACACAATATAGCTACAGATACTATCTACCATCTGACTTGAACTGATGCTTCTGAGTCCCATAATGTCAAAGAAGTCATATTTCAGTAACACTTCCTACCCACTGCTAAAAATATTTTTTCTTCCCACACAGCTATTCCTAATGAGATATTTCAAGCCACCTGGCACCCGAGGGAGTTCCTTGGCTAATCTACCCAGGAGTCCCATGAAAGAGAAAATTGTACACTACAGTACCCCCAACTTGAAGCTGTCAGGAAGAACAGCAACCCTACAGATCATTCTGCCCTAAAACAAAAGCTATCCCTTGAGGTGTCATATGACCATAGATGGTCAAACTCAATATAGTTTATCACATGTTTGTGAAATGAATACACCCACAGAAGAGCTGGCTCAGGAGGTGCAGGTTGGCTTTGCCCTGGGATCTTCGTTGCTCCTGGACTTCTTGTGAGAAGAAGTCTGAAGCCTGAACCACTTCTAGGTACTGATGTAGAGATGGGGTGAGCTTAGCTCATCACCAGTCAACAGCTGTTTGTTCTTCCCTCAGTCATCTCCATAGCTTGTGGATGGATGGTGCATGTGCATCTCTCATCATTCAGCTGATCCCAGCACCAGGCAGCACTTCCCCTGGAACACTCTTTCTAATCTCCCCAAAGCCCGGCTAAGGCTCCTTGAACTCCGGTCCAATAACAAGGAAACCAGAACTTGAACACTCCCGGCATCTGAGAGTGGGAGCCATGTGATATGGGGGGAAGAGGGCAGCCGAGGCAGACAGGACTTATTTACAAAGTAAATAAGTCCAGGGATTGCCCGCCCACTGCCTCCAGTTAAATTCCCTCTAGCACCTTACAACACCTTTGTCTAAAAGTCCTAATGCGGTCTTGAAAAGGTATGTTGACTTGCTCAAGTATGTGAGCCACTGAAGAGGCAGGAACTGCTGCTTACCTTTTTTCTCGGTTAGCAGCTGGAAGTAATAAAACTAAGGGCACCGGTGATGAAATAACGACAATAATATGCACTTGGTAGAGTCAACCATGCCACGAACGAACTTTTTTTCTTTCTGTTCTTTCACGAAACCTCATCCTGAAACATTGTTTCGAACAGCCCAAAGGCTGTTCTTCTAGAAAGCAACTCAAGAGCACCGCGACCCAGCAGAGGGCTTCAAGGACAGCTCACAACACACACAGACTTGTCTACCCACACCAGGGCTACAGACAGTGTAAAGTACCCAACTGTACCAGGCTGTAGCTAGCAGATGATGCCTCTGCAGTTGGGTACAAAATTGAAAGAGTGCTCAACACGGAGCCTTCCCTCCACTACTGCTCCTGCCTACTGAGTCTTTACCGGGAGCTGAAAGTTAGAGTAAGGGAGGAAGCAGATGTGGCTATTGTTGGAACAGAAGCAGCAAGAAACTGGATGAGCTCACCAACACTTCCTCTTGCCTCCTAGTGTGCCTCTCTTCTAACAGACGTCACTCATGGCCTTGGAGTAACTGTATCTCCATTCAGAATATGCCTGTGATACTAGGAAGATGCTGCTGAATTGCTTGTCATCATTTACTCGCTAGCTGACATTGAATTGTATGAATTTGATCCCCCAGAACCTGTGAATGAAAACTCCTTTGGAAGTATAGCTACGGCAGCTCAAAGGCGAATAGTCCAAATAGACCCAAATATTTGAATATACGGTTCCCAGTTGGTGAAACTATTTAGAAAGGATAGGAAGTGTGATCTTATTGGAGGAGGTGTGTCACTGGGGTGGGTGTTGGGGGTTTCAGAAGACTTATGCTATTCCCCATGTGTGCTCTCGGCTTCCTGTTTGCAGATCTGGATGTGAGCTTTTAGCTGCTCTCATCACGTGCCTGTCGGCCCTCTGCCATGATTCTCACCATGATTGTG
The DNA here is from genome assembly GCA_036184795.1 of Tokudaia tokunoshimensis. Taxonomy (NCBI): domain Eukaryota; kingdom Metazoa; phylum Chordata; class Mammalia; order Rodentia; family Muridae; genus Tokudaia; species Tokudaia tokunoshimensis. Next base: position 47,320,779 of record BTHU01000019.1, read on the forward strand.
ATGGGCTCCTATCCCTCTGAAACCATAACCCCACTAAATGCTTCTTTTTATAAATTGGTTTGGTGATGGTGTTTCATGACAGCAATTTAAAAGTAACTAAGACAGAAGTCCTGGAGAGATATAGAAGACAAGATCCTACAGGAGCAGGATGAACCCAGGCCTAATATCTATAAGGAAACCAGTACTTGAACACTCCTGGCATGTGAGGGTCAGAGCCATGTGATATTGGGGGGGGGAGGACAGCAGAGGCTGACAGGACGTTGCATTGACAAAGTAAATAAGTTCAGGGATTGCTCGCCGCCTCTAAAGCAGTAAAAAAGATGTTCCTCTAGAGTCCTCAGAAAGGCCCTGGTCCTAAGACTTAGATTTTCAATGTTAAGCCGATAAATACCCAGAGAATGAATCTGTATTTTGCCAAGTCACCCTCTGCATGGTACTTTTATTACAACTGCTCTAGGGAAAAAAATATACTGAGCCCACATTTGATGCTGCTTTCTCTGGCTCCACGAAATGAATGTGCTTTATTCTGACAGTCCTGGAAGGTCGTTGTGAAGGCCCTGAAAAGCTACCTCACACATCCAATTAAAGCTCAGTATGAACCCACAGAATTGTCACGAAGTAGTCAAAGATTCAAATCCATGTCTCCCATCTTCAAACCCAAAGTCATACCACACCTGAGACGTCACATGGTCATTGGGGTGCATTTGGTTCGAGGTTCTCCTAGGACTTATTAAAATATTCCCATTATCTTTCTTCCTGCTTACCAAAAGACAGAATCCCAACTCTGACTGCATTCATATCTACAAGCCAGGAAGGACAATGCCAGTCATAGCTGCATCTACCGGCCTGCCTGCCCCACACCCTGCCTTGGTTACCATGACTGCTTTTGGGCTTCAACAAAACAGTTCTTCAAAACTGGCTTCACCTGCTGGGGTCATAAAGGGAGCTCAAAAGCAATTAGGTTCTTTTAATCACTTAATTCCACTTTAAATCTCTTCAGGAAGAAAGCAATAATTACAGATCTCTGATCTGACTGGTCCTTGGCTGGTCTTCAATCAACTGCATTCCTTCAAGGTATTATAAAACACTTTTAAAACAGTCTCTTCGTGATTGCATCCCTGAATTTCAAGTCCTTGACAGAGGGGCAAGGCCAGGACGAAGCTTATTTTCTTCCATCTCCCTTATGCGTGGAGCAGAACTGTTCCAGGGTCACCCAATGCTATGACCTGGATCAAAATCCTAAAGCAGTACCAAGCTAGTGACACTATGGAACCCAGTCCCATAGCAAAGGTCCGAGACACACAACTCAGAACTGCACGGGTCAGAGACTCGGCTGCTGTGCCCTGTATTCAGCTCAGTATGAAGTTGTTGTTTGTATGCTGGGAATACGATGAATTAGGAAGAGGCTGAGGGAAAGAAAGAGGAAATATGGTTTTCTCTAGAAGCAAAGACCTGATGAAGAGCATGGCCCCTTCTCCACCTGTTGAACTAATCCCTCCTGAGATCTTCCCAAAACAGCAACACTAAGTCCTAACTATTTCCGACTTCTATCCCCATGTGCTTAGCACTCCTCCAACCTTCTACACACATAGTAGGGATTCTACTCTTTATTAGACACCAGATGGGTGTGAGCTTCCAAGCACCGTACCTGAGATTATGCCTTCTCCTCTGCCAGGAGGATTTGTGCCTTCAAGTCATGAGTGTGTTCTGTCAAACGGGAAAGGGTCAAACCACCTCAGGAGAAACCGGTGAAATCAAAAGTACTTGAAGGAGTGTGGGGTTAACGGAGTTCTGGCTGGTTGGGAAACCTGGGGGATGTGGAAAAGTGGAGCCAGCAGGGTCTTATCCAGGCTTTTGGGATCTGTCCATAGCATCTTCCCCTCTACACGGTGATGAACATCCAAAACATTCAGAAATGGAAATGCATCCATTCAGCAAAAGCCCAGCCAAAAAACCCTGGGCATTTTCATTAGCCCAGCCAAGGAACTCTAAAAAGCGCTTAAATATTCCATGACTGACCAAGACTTGGAGAGCAGGAGAGAAGCCTGTTTCGTTTTCTTTCTGGACAAAGCTAAATGAAGCAATAGCTCACTGTGCCTGACAACCAATGCTATGCATTGTGGGATAAAGGATGCTGAGGAGGTTGGTCAGATGTTCTTTCTGATGATTCCAGATGTTAGGATTTGCTCATATAGACTGAGCAAAACCAACTTCAATCACCAAGGTAGGTGGGCTTCATCCAATCTACTGGAGACAGAGTAAATCATCCAAGTTGATCTTTATCTCTTTGAGCTGAGACATTCATCTTTCCCTGCCCTGGGAACTTATCTGCATATAAATATATTGAGCATGTGGGCGGTGTGGGGGAGCATTTACAAGCTTTTCCCCTTCTTTTATACGGATCAACAGAAGAAACTGATGCCTAAAAATAATGATGTGACTTCTAGGGGGTTTGCTAAGCATGGTAGTCTTGGGAGCCACTTGTATACTTAGTCCCCAAGTGGATGGTGATGTTGGAGGAGTCTTAGGAAGTACAATATATCACTGGGCAGTATATCATGTTGAGAGTTTGGAGATCATACCAGGTTGACCCTCTCTGTTTCCTGCTTGCAGTTGAGGGCATGCACTCTCACCTGCTACTGCCGCCATGCCTGACTGCTACCACATTTCCCTGCCATCACCATGGTGGGCTCTAATCTTTCTACAACTGTGAGTCAAAAATAAACTCTTCCTTCTATATGTTTTTTCAGTCAGGGTGTTTTATCACAGCAGTACAAAAGTAATAACCACAGCATGCACGAAGCCAGGATCTCAATCTCCAACCCTAGGGGATATGATTTCCCTAATGTCTCATGGCCTGAGGCAGAGGTGGGGGTAGCAACTGGGGCACCAATGCATTGGTATGAATAGAAATAACAAGGTTCCTACAGAATGGAAGGTTTACCTCAAGCCCCTCAGCTTCCCTAACTATGCATAATCAACAAGTTAAAAGCATGACAGTGACTGAGCTCTCTGGCTGTTGGGAAATGCAATCCCAGTTCACATGATTGCAAGGTCTGAGTGGGCCTCTGCACTAAATACCAAGCAGCAATAATTCCCACTTGAAAGCCTTTACAGCCTCACCTTCCAATTAGCTCAGTGCCCCTATTTCCATGTGACTGAGATCTCTAAAAGAAACGTGTGCATGCCTTGGGTCTGCTCCCAGATCAATACAGCCGAACAGCTCCAAAAATTCTAAATGCATCTTCATTATTATTTTCAAAAGCTTTGTTTCCTCCAGAGGAAAACACTCTCATTTTAAGACTTGACAGCCTGTAGATCACCCAAGGAAGAGGACAAAAAGTTAAAAGTTATTAATGGACATCTCTAGGCAATTAAGAAAAAACATGCCTCCCTCGGGTCCCCGGTCCTGTCGGATGCTGCAGGCCAGTTGATGGCTTTTCTGTTTCTGAAAGATAATGCAGCCTATGGTGCAGTTGCTAAAATTGTCCATCAACCAGCAGGTTGTGGCAGCCTCCTGAAAAACATAGCAATATCCTATGATTCCAGCAATGGCAAGATACTTGATTAAGTTTACACAAGTTAGTTCTCGAATAGCGAGAGCCCCAAGAGACAACTGGGGGAACATGGCAAATCTGTGTTCACTGTCCCAAAGAACTACAAAAGCCTGTCAGGGAATGGTTCAAACTCACAAGCTAAGTGCATTTGCTGGTTTAAATAAATAAACAAATAAATAGCAAGCCAGAAACTCTTGGAAGAGGCAGCGGGAGTCCAAGAGAGTCCAAATGCCTTCAACAGGCAAAGCCAAGCATCAGTTAGGACCTGCCCCAAATGTCCAGAGAAGAGCCATCCAGCAGACAGATGGGCTCTGAGCAGGAAGCAGGACTCTTTGTCTAAGAACCTTGAAATTCATAGATTTGGATTCCAGCCTTCTGCAGACTCATGGAGAACAACTCCACGAGAGCTGTCCTGAGGCATGAGGAGAATAAGCAGTCAACTCTGTCAACGTTTCACTAAACAGTCTATAGAGCAGCTAACCTTATGAAGCGACTGTTTGTGAACCTTGCTCTAAATGGGATCCCCAAATAACACTCGTTTTTCTTTCCTTACAGTCCTTAGACCTTCTCCCTTCTGCTCCATCTTTCCCACCCTTTTGCCCTACTTTCCTATGTAATCTGCCCTCAGCCTGGAGGAAGGCTGGTGGTGTGGTTTCCACACTGCTTCCTGCATGCCCTAGAAGATGCCTGGAGACAGTGGAGATGGCTTTACTGAGGGTAAGGATGCAGACAAGGCGGTGGCACTCTGACCATCCTGGCTGTGGAGTCTGTAATTAACGCTCTGAGTGTCTGATAGCCTGCTCTATGCAGAGTAACTAAAACCACTGCATTGCTTCTTTTTGCACTTCCTCTGATAAATGGTGAAAAACGGCAGCACACTGGAGCGGCGAGGCTCCACCTCACTGTCCCATGGCTTCCTCTGCCTCAGCAGTCTTCCTTTATGGAGGAAGGTGGAGGTAGGGACCGCACTGCAGGAAGGAGAGGGTAGGCAGGTAGGACTCTGGGAAGAGTTGGAGGATGAGCTCCAGATGGGCTCTGGCAGTTTCCCCTCCACTGTTTGGGGCAGAAGACCCAGAAGGGCCCAGAGTGGGTTTTATACGAAATTACACAAGTGTAAGTTCACGCTATCCTCTGCCCTTACAGGACGCCCCACCCTCGCAAGTCCTGTGATACAGAAGTGGGAACAATCCAGTCCCCAAGGAGCTTTGCAAAGTTTCAGCATCTCTGTCTGTCAAATAGGTAGTCACTCTTACTTTCTCTGTTTATCACCCTGGGGCGTCTAGAGAATTAAACAGCCTTGTGTCTAGGACAAAGCTCTCCCAGTGGCAAAGGCTATAGGTTCTTGGGTTACCCATGCCTCCTTGGGACAGAATAGCAAAAGAACAAGTCGATTTGTTCCCAAAGTCACTGGGCTCTGGAATTAAAGCAAGGGACACTGAGGAAAGACTGGAAAGAGAGCACATGGGAGGACAAAGGTGCTCCAGGGAAAGTCTCCGTCCTCCTCCTGACATCCAAGGTGCTCCTGTAGGCCTCCTTCAAGCAGTCCACTGACAGTGCATAGCTCCTTGCAGGCAAAATGCCCTCCTCTAATAACTTGCATCCTTTCTGGAGTTCAGTTGTGAGGGAATCAAAAACAAAAGGTAGAAGTCACCTCTGCCCTGGGCATTCTTTCCAGTCCCGCCCTATGCTGCTTCTCAATCGCATCCAGGATGTATGGCTGAATCTGCATCCATCTCAGTGTCTACAGTGCTTGGACAAGAAAACCAAGAGTCAGCCCTACTTAGACCTTCCGAAAGTGCTGACTTACCTGCAGGTGGTGAGAGATCATCCCCAAAGAAGACATGATGTGACCTCTAATTTTAAGCCAAGAACCAGTTTTCAACAATGTAACCATGAAATTTATTTTTCCAGAGGGCAAGAGAAACTCCACGATTTAGTGTGTCTTTCTCTCTCCCCCTTCCATTGGCTGGCTAGGGAAAAGATGTTGCTCCAGTGGAGGAAAATGAAATCTATATGACTACACTAACTAGGAAGTTAGGTTTCCGATAACAAAAAAGGAACTCTTGGAAGTAAATGAATTCGCCACCAGGCTGCACTGGACCACAAGGACCCAATCCTGAGATTGTGGGTGTAGCTCCAAAGTGCAAAACTATACTAATATAGCCCAGTCCTTGGGCTTGACAGCTACCAGTCAGTAAAGGAGTGGGTGTGGGTGTAGTTGGAGATGGGGTATGCTCTGACTAGATTTATGTCAACTTGACACAAACTAGAGTCATCTGAGAGGAGGGAAACCCAATTGAGAAGAGGTTTCCATTAAGCTTCAGCTGTAAGGCATTTTCTTAATTAAAGATTGATGGAAGAAGGCTCAGCCCATTTTGGGTGGTACTATCCCTGGGCTGGTAATCCTGGGCTCTATAGGAGAAGAAATCTTAGCAAGTCATGTTGAATAAGCCAGTAAGGGCACCACACCATGGCCTCTGCATCAGCTCCTGCCTCCATGTTCCTGCCCTGCTTGAGTTCCTGTCCTGGCTTTCTTCAACAAGGGACGACAATGTGGAAGTGTAAGCTCAATAAACCTTTGGCTTCCCAAGTTGCTTTGGTTGCGGTGTTTTATCAGAGCAATAGTAACCTAGTTAAGATGAGGTTGGGGGGCTCAAAGTATTACATCATCCTCTCTCACACTCTATTTCCCACTCTGGACTCCCACAGAGTCCACATCTAGGTATGGCCACATGTCAGATGTCTTGAGTATGACCAGAAAATGTTCGTTGTACCCAAGCAGCACCACCACAAACAAAAGTCATCCTTCTGTGTTGTTTGCACGAATCTGAATGAATCTCCTCAAGAAAGACCCTGTGATGAGACAGCATGAGAAAAGCTCTTGGGACATACACTTAGGGGTCAAAATTGACTTTGACCTTTGTTAGTTACATAACTCTGAGGAAGTCATTTAATCCCTGAACATCACTCAACTTGCCTATAAAGTGGTCTATGAAAACCAGGTGGTAACATTGTCATGAGAATATAAAGTGCCTAGTCCTTCTTGGTACACAATAAGGACCAAATAAAGTATCCTCATTATCCTTGTCGTTGCCATTGGCTACAGCTATAGGATTCTCATCTATCCTATGTCCACCATTCCCAAGCCTCTTCACTGTGGTTCCTGGTCCCATAAACGTGGAGTGTCAGCACCTAGGTCACTGCAGCTGCTCCTGAGGAACCTGCCTCGGAAACACCTCAGACTCTGGTGCCAAGAAGACCTCCGAGGTCTTCTGCAGGTCATCGAGCTCTGTTCTTGGCAGGTGACAGGCAAGTCACACAGGGAGGACAAGCTGCCATCAAGCTGGCAGTCCCACCCCAGGCTGGCATCGCACATGGCAAGGTCAGACTGCACAGCTGCCTAGCAGGAGCCCATCCCACAAATCTATCTAGAAGGAGGTGGGGGAAGATGGTGTGAGGGGGGAAGCACAGTCTGTCAACATCCTCCCTGATCTACAAGAGCACTGCAAGAGGATCACTCTCCAAGAGTAACTTCCTTGCTTCTTTGCTTTTCAGTAACAGAGATGTGACCCAGAACCCTGGTGAGGCTAGACAAGAGCTCTACCAACGAGCCATATTCCCACTCCTGATTTTATCATCTTTAAACCAACAAGCATGCAGACATGGGCCAGCCCTGCACAGGGAACAGTCATCTCTCGGCCTCTCTGAGTACTTGCATTATTTACTTGTAATATATTTATAAGTAATGACATTTCTCCACCCACCTCTCTCCCACAGACACCGAAAGGAGGAGTAAGATGAAATGCTATTAGTCTCCCAAGAGAAAGAGATGGAAAAGTTGGATTTGTGTCTCTTGTGCACCCAGATCTTAAAAAATTGTTGCTGAATCATGCCACCTTGTCCCCTGACAAGCATACATGTACATTGCTTATCAGGTGTTTTCCTAGACCTGGATCATCCTCAACATACTCCTCAAAGGACAGAGAAAGAAGATAACTCACACAGAAAGTATTACTCACTGTATCTTCTGTGCTTCTACAGTACTATGACAGGAGATAAATACAGCTTTGTATTGTGAGTCATACTCATGAGAATCCCCTTTAGCATCTAGCTCATGGTCTTGCACAGAGTAGGCACTTGAACAACATCTGCTCAATTGAGGACACTCAACAGAGCTCAACCCTGACTCTGGGCCAGGAAGAGCTACTGAATCTGCCTACTAGGTCATCACCCCAGTGGCTTCCCACTCAACACATTCACTGAGTTGTTCAGGGCAGAACCTGAGATCTTGTGGACCATTCTGTTTCTTTTCTTCTCACCCTCTATATGTAATAGCAAGAAAAACTGATTTCCCTCTAATATAGAGCCTAACTCTATGTCTTAGTCAGGGTTTCTATTCCTGCACAAAACATTTCAACCAAGAAGCAATTTGGAGAGGAAAGGGTATATTCAGCTTACATTTCCACATTGCTGTTCATCACCAAAGGAAGTCAGGACTGGAACTCAAGCAGGTCAGGAAGCAGGAGCTGATGCAGAGGCCATGGAGGGATGTTACTTACTAGCTTGCTTCCCCTGGCTTGCTCAGCTTGCTTTCTTATAGAACCCAGGACTACCAGCCCAGGGATGGCACCACCCACAATGGGCCCTCCCCTCTTGATCACTAATTGAGAAAATGCCTTATAGTTGGATCTCATGGAGGCATTTCCTCACCTGAAGCTCCTTTCTCTGTGATAACTCCAGCCTGTGTCAAGTTGACACACAAAACCAGCCAGTACACTCTGTCTCACTGGCTTTAGCAGAAGGCCAGGATTTGCAAGTCGCCATCACTTCTCACAGAGACTATGAACGTCAGCCCAGGCCCTACCCACTTCACCTTGCCATCCTCGCCTGGCCAGGATGATCTCAGTTGTCAAACGGATCCTATAAACCCTCAGCCATAATCCTGTCAAGACTTATCAGGCATCTGAAATCCCCTCTGACTCAGAAGCCCTACCCCTACCTTACCCTGCCCAGTTCTCTAAGTACATGACACCCTCCTCATGGTTTATTCTCCATTGGCACTGACCCCGGCCAATTGCCCATCTCCCTCTTGCCCACCTGATCCCTTTGCCTAGTTCCTCTGCCTTGAAACACTTTCCAGGACACATGGTGATGTCATTTTTGTTTATGTGTTTCAAGTTCTCATCCATAGAATTTAAGGTCTTTAAATGAAGAAACCAAGAAATGTTATAGGAGCCATCATCTGGGATCTAAAATGTCACCAGGCACATAGCTGACGCACAATAAATATCAGTGGGCTGACTAAGCTAACTGGGTTAATCCAATGCTGTCTCTGATGCTACTGAATTGTGTCTTGCTCTCGTGAATATGTATGATCTCACTTTCTGAAGAAGAGATGATAAACCCAGAGGAATAACATAAGCCTTCACCTTAAAGCTGTCTATACAGCCTTCCAGTTCACAAAAACTAATACCTTCCTCTTAGAGAACACTCTATGTCAGTTGCTTTCAAACATCAGGACCTCTTTTACATGCAAAATGTCAAATGACATTTTGTTCATGTTTGCCATATCTACTGGGATTTACTATCACAAGTTAAAACAAAAATGTAAATAGCAATCATTGAAAATAACAACCCCCCACATGCCAACATGTGTATTCATACAAAATGAACTACATTTTACATACAATGTGAAATCTGAATAATATCTGTGGTTTGAATATACTTGGCCCAGGAAGTGGCACTATTAGGAGGTGTGGCTTTGTTGGAATAGGTGTGGTTTTGATAGAGGAAGTGTGTCACAGTAGGTGTGGGCTTTAAGACCCTCACCCTAGCTGCCTGAAAGTCAATCTTCCACTAGCAGCCTTCAGATGAAGATGTAGAACTCTCAGCTCCTCCTGCACCATGTCTGCCTGGATGCTGCCATGCTCCTGCCTTGAAGATAATGGACTGACCCTCTGAACCTGTAAGCCAGCCCCAATTAAATGTTGTCCTTATAAGGGTTGCCTCGGTCATGGTGTCTCTTCACAGCAGTAAAACCCTAAGACAATATCCTTAGTTCCATAAGCAGTTGTAACTTAAGTTAATTTCATGTTTTTGAAAATTGTACTCTGGTTGTCGTACCCACTCGAAACTCAGGAGAGTGCCACTGAGTGAGGGTCAGGTTAAGAGCTCTTTATTTGTGGGTAGTCAAAAGTAGGCCTATACCAGAAAAAAACTTTTGACTGGGGAGAGAAGCAGGGTAGGATTTATGAAGCCAAAACAATTACATCATGTCAGGGGCAGGCATGATCAAAAGTGTCAAAATTCCAGGTCAGTTGATGAAAACAGTTTATTTTGCTGTAAAACAATGATCTCTGTAAGGCTATGGCTAAGACTGCATGAGACTGTTCTGCTTGATGCAATTGCTTAGCTGGGGCTGGGGAGCAGCTAGGTGAAGACTAAGGCAAAATGGAGTCACTTTGGGGACTTCAGTGATGACATAAGACATTAAGATTAGGGGACATTAAGGTGGTACATAGAAACTCCGTTGTATTTGCAATTTTCCTCTAAATTAAATCTTATTTTGGAACAAAAGGATTATTTTATAATCTTCTTAAGAAAATACTGAGAATAATGATGTTTCACATTCTTCTGTATCTCTTCTGTGAAAGGCTCAATAAACAATGGCTGTTTTTCATAACTCTGTCTTTAATCTCTGCAATATGAAGTTTTACTTGAAATAACAGAGAGAACCCAGCTTTGTGGGTTTTCAAAAATGGTTTGCAAAGAGAAAAACTCAACGGCATTACTTTTCTTTGCTATTAAACAAAAGTTTGACAAGGGGTAGTTTGTTTTTTATAAAAGGTCTATATTTATTTTTGTTCATGTATATACGTGTGATAGAGTAAGCATATACCATTTGTATGCAGTTACCCAGGTAGGCCAGATCCCTGGAACTGGAGTGACAGGCATTTATGTGCCACCCAATGTGGGTCTGGGGACAGAGCAGCATACACTGTTTAACAACTGTGCAGTCTTCCTAAGACCAAGGGATTAGTTCACCGAGGTTATTTACAATTCTCCATCCACAGCCACAGTACTCAACTATGTGTGTGCTAACACAAGTCAGTGTCTGTTGGTCCGTGTTGTGATATCATACTTTGGTCATTTGAAATTATATTCCTGAGTTATACAAATCTTCCAAATGTTGAAGTCAAAATAAGTAACATTAACCTTCTCATCGGAGATGCCTTTAAGGTATAGAAAGCTGTCAAGTCTTTCATGATGGATACAAATTTCCCCAAGTTCTAATTTTTGCTTAAATGCTGGAATTCTATCACTTGGAAAATGAAAATATAGTCATTTGTGCCCCCTTTTAAATGACAGGCTCATTTTCATTCGATTTTTCTACATTTCTCATAAATATTTAAGTTGGAATAGCAATCGTTTGCCAGTCACTCACTTTTTTTCTCAAGTAAAAATAAATGGCCCATGAAAAATTCTATTTCCATTCCCAACAAAAATGTGCAAATAACTTTTTCTTTAAAAATAAAATAAAGAGAGAGAGAAACAGAAAGAGAAAAAGAGAGACAGAGAGAGAGAAAACTGTCCTATGTTGATATGAGACAAGCGTGTTCATGGTATGTCTCTCAATTTTCCACTCAGAATATTAAAAATGTCAAGGGTTGTCATTCAAACCAGTAATTTCTTCATCCTCCAGGCCATTCTAGAGTGAAATTGGCGGGTTAACTTCCTGGAGGATACTAGCTTTTGATTTCAAACCAATATATTTTAATATGTTGACTTGATTTGATCTGACACCAACAGCTTTTCCCATCTTGTTTGTTTGTTTGCTGGTTTGCTTTGTTTTGTTTGTTTCTTCAATCCAAGTATCACGCAATGGGAAAGGCAAAAACATCCTAATATTATAATGCAAATAATTGTGACCTCATAAACGCCCTAACGGACCGTAGGAAACCTCAGTAGTCTACAGACCAACGATTGTGAACAACTGCTCTAAATGACCTGCAGCACCATTCTCCAAAATGCAAGCATGTTCCAAGCACAGACTTTGAGCACCTAGTTTTGAAGTTCCTATAGTTAGTGAAGCCAGAACAGCATAAAAGAGAGAAAAAGCCCCTTTGCCTTAGAGTTCATGAAAATGCAAATATTAGAAATGTAAATCAACTTATCATTGAGTGCACGCTCTTTTGTGATTGGGTTACCTCACTTAGGATGATATTTTCCAGTTCCACCCATTTGCCTAAGAATTTCATGAATTCATTGTTTTTAATAGCTGAGTAGTATTCCATTGTGTAAATATACCACATTTTCTGTATCCATTCCTCTCTTGAGGGACATTGGGGTTCTTTCCAGATTCTGGCTATTATAAATAGGGCTGCTATGAACATAGTGGAGCATGTGTCCTTATTATTAGCCCAGAATCTTGGAATACCCAAGACACAATTCACATATCAAATGATGCCCAAGAAGAAGGAAGAACAAAGTATGGATACTCTGGTTCTTCTTAGAAGCGGGAACAAAATACCCACAGAAGGAGATAAAGAGACAAAGTGTGGAGCACAGACTGTGGGAAAGACCATCCAGAGACTGCCCCACCTAGGGATCCATCCCATAAACAGTTACAAAACCCAGACACTATTATCAATGCCCACAAGTACTTGCTGACTGGAGCCGGATATAGCTGTCACCTGGGAGGCTCTGCTAGTGCATGACAAATACAAAAGGGGACCCTCTCAGCCAGCCATTGAACTGAGCACAGGGTTCCCAGTGGGGGAGCTAGAGAAAAGGACCCAAGGAACTGAAGGGGCTTGCAGTGCCATAGGAGCCACTCAGTACTCCCAGAGCTCCCAGGGACAAAAACATCAACCAGATAGTACACATGGAGGGACCCATGGCTCCAGATGCATAGGTAGCAGAGGATGGCCTTGTTGGACATCAAAGGGAGGAGAGGCCCCTCGTCCTGGAAATGTAAATAAAGAATATATCTAATAATAATAAAAAAAACCGTATATCAACCTGGGTGATATAAGAAGGGCCTCAAGGACATCAAGTCACGTACCACAGTAGGAACCTGAAGAAGGAAGAGCACACTAAATGAGGCCTCAAGCCAGGGGAGCTAGGAAGACTGGGATCTGCAAGCCATGTCCTTTGGCAGAATTGGTTCAGCAGGAATGCTTCCTTTGAGAGAGGATTCTCTATCTAGAGCCTGGGCCTTAACCCTGCAGGTGGAGCTGGTAGACAGGGTAGAGGGATCTCAGCAGGATCCTGTGATTATCTGACTCCCTCAGGGCTACCAGACTGCAGTGTGGCCCAGAATGTCAGGATGCTTCTGGAACTTAAAGCAGAACAAAGAGGCAGACAGAAGTCTTGGCTAGATACCCACAGTGGTCAATTTGGACTAGAGAAATAACAAAGCAGAGAAACAGAACAGTGCAGGGTACTCTGAAAGGCTAAATATTAACAAGTAACCACTTTTAAGGGGCTAATATTTTTTAAGATCTGTTCATCATAAAAGATTAATTTTAAGGGGCTAATTTCCTTTCTGTGGGATTTATTTCTGTAATGTACATATAGCCACACCATACAGATCTATAATTCAGGTAGTGTGAAAGACCAACACAATTCAAGGGCAGGCAGGACACTCGGGAAATGAAGTTTGTATGGGGTCCTGTGCACCCCCACTGTCTGGAACCCCCCCCCACTCACTGAAACACATTGGCATTCACGGTTTTCTTACATCCCCCACTGTTTGTGAGCATTTCAAATGACACTAGACTTCAGAACTTGGCTACCTGCCCACTTAACTTAGGCTCTTTGTAAATGGTTTGTCCAGATCAGAAGCCATTACAGCCTGTAATATTTTTCTGACAAGCTGTGTTTTACCCAGCAAAGCCAGGATGCCCGGAATCCTAATGGCGCCCACTGGAGCTCATCAGAGGCATTATGGGCTTCTCTGCTGGCTGCTTTTAGCCTTGGTGCCAGATGACACAAAACCCCTCAGGCTCTATTGCTATGCTCACATGATTCTAAGCAGAGTTCTCATCCTAACTTTCACAGAGATTAAAAAATGCCCCCCAAAAAATACCTACAAGTTGTAGGGGGGCAGTGCCCTCCACTGCATAACAAATGGCCCTTGGCAAAGTCAGAACCAGTTCTCATGACTCCTGGAGTGATTTCCCCCAACAGAAGTGACTAGTGACTGGTCCAGTGATAGGATCATTTTCCTTGCAGATCTGTCCACCACACACATGCAGTGCCACGCCCATGGTACTCAAGACTGTCATACTATTTGCAATAATTTTGCAAGCACATATGCATCTCAGCAAGTTTCTGCCTGCATAGGCTAAATAGGTCAGGAGGAAGAGACAGATATGGAGCCCAGATCATGTTCCTGATCTCTTCAATTTTATTTGTTTTAACTCTCTAATGGAGTAGTGTGCTCCTTCGTGGTGGGCTTTAGGAAAGGGGTGAGTGGTAAAGGAACGTGGAGACAATGACAATAGATTAGAGAAGAAAGGGTTGAAGTTTCATGTAGGAGGTGGAACTCAGGGTCCAATACAAGATAGGAAGGACAGAGCAAAGAAGATAAAGGGCAAGGGGGAAGGGAGGCCTCCAGGCCACAGCAAAGGCATCCTATAGCAGAAGGTCATACTAATGTGGGAAGACCTGTTAAGTTTGTGTAAGGAAAGTGGGCTGAAGCTACAACAGAAAACTGAACATGAAGCTACTGGACACTACATAAGCTAACAAATGTAACTGCCATCACCCAGCAGAGGGGTACACAGGGAAGGTGATGCACAGAACAGGAACAGGGGAATCACCAACACTGAAGACCTCAAAATGGATAGACACTGCCTTTGGTAGCGGATGGGAAGTCATAGCTCCCAGTCACTGGAAAATGGGCAAAGATAACCTTCCAAGGACAGGAACCAGCAGGCACTGGGGCATAAAGCTTGAAAGGGAACTTTACATTCAGAATAATAGAGCATCAACAGGAGCCTGGAATGGGAACAGACTGGAGAGCTAATGTTCTAGATATAGACAGGCTGGGTCAGGGAGGAATGCTTTAGCGATTGCTAGCACTGGTCCTGATGAGCCCAGAGAGTTTCACAGTCAACTGAAGCTAAAATTGGAAAGTGAAGACAAGCTAAAGGACTGGACGCAATACCTCCTATACCTCATCAGTATCATCAAGCTCTGCTCTCAAGACAAAGCAAATGTAAAGTTTACTTAATCACAGATGAGAGTAGGGAGAAACCTCATGTCATGCTAGCTGATGTCATGCTAGCAGAAAAGGACTGGGGGAGTCAAGTGAACACACAGGCCACAGCCTGGCACAGACACATTGATTGTGTTGGCATAATGGCCACTGAAGAATAAAATGCAGCATGGGGTGGAACTAAAAGCCGCTTCCCTGGGATTCAGTGTCTCACTTTGAATCAGGAACCACATGAGATTCCCTTACGAACCCACCAGAAGGGCTTCATTCAAAATACCGGCAACACCAAGGATTAGGGGAAGACAGAAGCTCCTCAAATCCAGTGCATCACAGGAGTTCAGGAGAGTAGTGCATCTACTTAGGAAAAAACCAGCAATATTTGTTGGTATTCAACATGCAGTTCCTTTGACTTAGTTATTTCACACCTAGATATTTACCTAAGTGATATAATAGCATATACCACCCCCCCAAAGACTCATAAGAATATGCATAGTAATCTGTATTAAAAACCTAGGAATATTCTATATGCTCATAAATAGGGAATTGTGGTATATTCGTACAAAAGACAATCAAAAAGAACAAAAGAAAAGACACTAAGACAAGGGACAGTCTAAAAATAATATTTAAATGAAGAAAGGGCAGCCATGAAAGACTGCACACTATAGGTCCATTGACAAAGGTCAGGAGGTGAAAGCTAGGGAGGAGCCCAAAGGGCAGCAGGGAGCACGAGCAAGGAGCCTGGAAGTGCTGCAGAGGGCATGTGCTCTCAGCTCAGTGGCGTTAGCTAGCGGAAACACAGCAGACTACACTGGACTTCAGAGTGATGCATTACA
The DNA here is from genome assembly GCA_036184795.1 of Tokudaia tokunoshimensis. Classification (NCBI taxonomy): domain Eukaryota; kingdom Metazoa; phylum Chordata; class Mammalia; order Rodentia; family Muridae; genus Tokudaia; species Tokudaia tokunoshimensis. The sequence goes on from BTHU01000019.1 coordinate 47,336,393, forward strand.
ATGAATGTTTCAAAATATATTTCGAGGATTTTTCCACATGAGGTGCTTGGGGCAAGGTCAATGACAGGTAACTTAAGAATGCGCCTGGACATTCAAGGAGTCTGTCACTAATTGGCACAGGGAATAAACAGCGGGCTGCTTGCTTGTACCTCCTGCAAAGCCGATGATGCTTCAGATTTAATAACACTTGATGTTGTCTTAGGCGTCCCCTTGGACCAGACGCTCCCTTGGGTCTCTTGGCTGTGTGCTTAGCAGCAGCTCAGTAAGGGAGTGAAGCCTTGGGACCCAGATCAAAGGCAATTTCTCTTCTCCCCTTCTGACTCTTGAGACTGACAGATTAATAAGCAAGTCTTTGAATATGTGAGTAGCGAAAGAGGGCGTGTGAAAGAGATCCCTTAGACCAAAACCATGGCCTCCCTTCTGTGGGTCTTAGATTCGCTGCTGTGATGGAGAGAAATGAGGCCATAAGTTGGGGCTCCCTAAGGCCAGCAGCACAGGCAGAATAAGGAGGAGCATTTCTTTCTCGCTGCCCATACTGGCCAGGTTGGAACTGAGGACTTAGCGTCATCCTTAGGCACGCATGCTCCTGTTCCTGCTTCCTTCTTAATGTCCTTCTCTGCTGTGTTCCTCTTCCTGCCCTTGGTCTCCCTGTCAATATGATCAGACACAGGAAATCTACCCACATCTACCATACACGGGTCTCAGACATTCATTGTCCTGCAAAACAAAGGGGCCGTACAGGACAACCGTGTTTCCAATCGGTTGTGAGGTTGTGCCTTCAACTCACCAGTGTGAACTTCCCTTGCACTTAACTGAACTAAAAAGACACCAGATACCCCTGAGAAAGCTTTGGTAAGCATCCTGGAGGAAAGAATCTGTGTAAATGCCTTTTTCTTTCCAGCTGGGCCATGACTGCTTTGCCTACCCTGACCCCAACAACTTCAAAAGGATTATGTCTTTCCAGGCAAATTAGATTTATGCAAAATATCCATGAAATCACATGCCTGCCTCCAGGGCCTCCCTTACCTTAGAAGCTGACAGGGGGCCAGCCCAGGCAGTCTTCACATGGAGCAGAATGTTCCCACCATCAGAGAATGACAGGGCTTAGTGTGATGACACAAATCCTCGGGGGTGGGGGAGGGAAGGCCCATGCATCTTCCTCCACTCCTCCCAGGCTTCCCCTCCCCTCAAGTGGTACATGCACAGAAACCCAAATCCTCAGCCTCTCGAAATGTCTGCCAGTGGCAGTAGACAGGTCTAGCAATATACAAGCACACAGGCGAAGCACACACACCTTAAGGATTTCTGTTTCTGCTATCAGTCTACACAAGTCACATAACAGGAAGCAAGGGCTATGTGTGTAAGAGAGATGTACCAATTGTAACTGTATGGGCAATGAACATAAATTACCCTGAGTGAATATAAGCAAGCTTCTGGAAGAGTTCTTTATTACCATAAGCCAAGTTAAGTCAAGTCAGTTCGAGGAAGGTTCAAACACACTGTCTCTTTCCTTACAGGCTGGGCAGTGCCCTAAGCTCTCTTCCTGCATAGTCTTTCAGATCCACTTTGCAATCCTGTAACTCAAACACCTTTAATATGCAGATGCCCTCAGCCAACCATTGGACTGAGCACAGGGTCCCCAATGGAGGAGCTAGAGAAAGGACCCAAGGAGCTGAAGGGGTTTGCAGCCCCATAGGAGGAACAACAATATGAACAAACCAGTACCCCCAGAGCTCCCAGGGACTAAACCACCAACCAAAGAGTACACATGGAGGGACCCATGGCTCCAGCTGCATATGTAGCAGACGATGGCCTTGTCGGTCATCAATGAGAGGAGAGGCCCTTGGTCCTGCGAAGGCTCGAGGCTCCAGTGTAGGGGAATGCCAGGACAGGGAAGCGCGAGTGGGTGGGTAAGTGAGCGGGGGAGGGGGGATGGGATAGGAGTTTCAGAGGGGAAATGAGGAAGGGGATAACATTTGAAATGTAAATAAAGAAAATATCTAATAAAAAATATGCAGATGAGCATGTAAGTCAAGTGGTAAAACATCTGCTTTAGAATGTGCAAAGCCTTAAGAAGCCCTAGTAGCAGAAAAGAAAAACATAATGTGTGTACAAAGAGCTAGCTGGGGCTGCCTTGGTTTCTTCTGATGCTTGCCTAGTGCATACATGGAGCCCAAGGTTTGAATCTAAGCACCACACAAAACTGGAAGGTGGAAAACACTTTCAACCCCAGCACTTGGGAAGTAGAGGCAAAAAGTTCAGAACGTCAAGGTTAAGGTGTTCAGGAGTTCAAAGCTAGCTTGGGATAAATGAGAGTTGCCCATAAAAGTAAAACAAACAAACAATTAAAAAAAAACTCTATTTATACGATCAGTGGAGCAGCTGGGACAGAGGTCTTCAGGCTGCCATTTGCGCCAGGAAGACAGGTGGCTCCACAGCCTTCTGTGCACAGACCCTGCCAGAAGAGAGAGTTGGTCTCCCAGGAGTATCAACACAGGCTTATAGGCCCACAGGAGGGACAAGCTCCAGCCAGATACAACAAGACCAACTAGCACCAGGGATAACCAGATGGCGAAAGGCAAGCGCAAGAACCCTACCAACAGAAACCAAGGCTACTTGGCAACATCAGAATCCAGTTCTCCCACCACAGCAAGTCCCGGATACCCCAACACACTGGAAAAGCAAGAGTTGGATTTAAAATCGTATCTCAAGATGCTGACAGAGGACTTCAAGAAGGACATAAATAACTCCCTTAAAGAAATACAGGAGAACATGGGTCAACAGGTAAAAGCCCTTAAAGAGAAAACACAAACCTCCCTTAAAGAAATACAGAAGAACATGGGTCAACAGGCAGAAGCCCTTAAAGAGGAAACACAAAAATCCCTTAAAGAATTACAGGAAAACATAAACAATCAAGTGAAGGAACTGAACAAACCATCCAGGATCTAAAAGTGGAAGTAGAAACAATAAAGAAATCACAAAGTGAGACATCTCTGGAGATAGAAAACCTTGAAAAGAATTCAGGAGTCAGAGATGCAAGCATCAACAACAGAATACAAGAGATAGAAGAAAGAATCTCAGGTGCTGAAGATACCATAGAAAACATTGACTCAACAGTTAAAGAAAATGCAAAATGTATAAAGCTTGTAACTCAAAACATCCAGGAAATCCAGGACACAATGAGAAGACCAAACCTAAGGATTATAGGTATAGAAGAGAGCGAAGATTTCCAATTTAAAGGGCCAGTAAATATCTTCAACAAAGTTATAAAAGAAAACTTCCCTAACCTAAAGAAAGAGAAGTCCATGAACATACAAGAAGCCTACAGAACTCCAAACAGACTGGACAAGACCAGAAAGTCCTCCCGTCACATAGTAAATCAAAACACCAAATGCACTAAACAAAGAAAGAATATTAAAAGCAGAAAGGGAAAAGGACAAATAACTTATAAAGGCAAACCTACAGAATTTCACCAAACTTCTCATCAGAGACAATGAAAACTAGAAGATCCTGGGCAGAGCTCATACAGACCCTAAGAGAACACTAATGCCAACCCAAACTACTATACCCAGAAAAACTCTCAATCACCATAGATGCAGAAACAAAGATATTCCATGATAAAACCAAATTTATACAATATCTTCCCACAAATCCAGCCTTACAAAGGATAATAGATGGAAAAGGTCAAGACAAGGAGGGAAACTACACCCTAGAAAAAGCAAGAAAGTAATTTTTTTCCAACAAACCCAAAATAAGATATCCACACAAACATAAAAATAACATCAAAAATAACAGGAAGCAACAATCACTATTCCTTAATATGTCTTAACATCAATGAACTCAATTTCCCAATAAAAAGACATAAACTAACAGAAATATTTTTCATGTAAATCTTCAATTTTATCAGAAAATGTTTGTAATTCGGTTAATTTAGTAATTTTTTTATGTCTACCATTTTATCTGCATTATTTTTCATGATAATCTTCAATTTTAACATGTTCTCTACATATTTCTTCTATTTTATCAGAAATGTTTTCCATGTAAATCTCTGATTTTATCACAAAATGTTTTTAATTCCACCTTAGATTAATTTAGAAAGGTTTTTTTATGTCTACCATTTTACCTATATAATTCTCCATGATAATCTTCAATTTTAACATGTTTTTCTATATACTTCTTCAATTTTATCAGAAATATTTTCCATGTAAATCTTCAGTTTTACCTGAAAATGTTTATAATTCCACTTTCAATCAACTTAGGAATACTTTTATGCCTACCATTATTATACCTATATAATAATTTCCATGATAATCTTCAAAAAAAAACTATTTATGGGGAAGTGACCAATGGCTAATGTGGTCTGTCATAGAACAGGATCCATTAGGCAGGCACGGAGGAGGGCATGCTGGAGTTAGTTACTGGGACACTGTTATATTATATCTCAAGAATTTCTTTCATGTAGTTAACTTATCAATTAGAACATTTTTTTTAACATTGTGACAATATTCAGTATGATTTCAAGTTCTCAATGGCCACACGAGCCCTCAGTATCATGCCTCTGTTAACACTGCACAAGGCTGGCAACTCTCACAACTTGCTTCTAGTACCACAGGAGTTCTAGAGACTAAAAACATACTTGTACTGGTTGGTTTTGTGTGTCAACTTGACATAAACTGGAGTTATCACAGAGAAAGGAGCTTTAGGTGAGGAAATGCCTCCATGAGATCCAACTATAAGGCATTTTCTCAATTAGTAATCAAGGGGGAGGAAGGCCCATTGTGGGTGGTGCCATCCCTGGGCTGGTAGTTTCCGGTTCTTTAAGAGAGCAAGCTGAGCAAGCCAGGAGAAGCAAACCAGTAAGAAACATCCCTCCATGTCCTCTGCATCAGCTCCTGCTTCCTGATCTGCTTGAGTTCCAGTCCTGACTTCCTTTGGTGATGAACAGCAATGTGGAAGTGTAAGCTGAATAAACCCTTTCCTCCCCAACTTGCTTTTGGTCATGATGTTTGTGCAGGAATAGAGACTGTGACTAAAACAACACTGGATCTCTGGGGTTGCCTTGCTGTTCTTTAGGACAAGGGCTTGCAAAGCTGTCTTCCCACTTCACCCCAAATTACCAACAGATATTTATGTGCAACTACTTATATGCTGAAAATAGGAGTCTCCAGCCTGGCTCCCAAAGTTGAGAGATGGAGGGCAATTGTGATAAAATAAGATGAATATTCCAATAAAAGAAGTACCTGGTGCTCTGTAAAGTCATGAAAAGGCCACATGGACCAGTCAAGAAGGCAAAGAGCAGACTCCTGGAGACAACTGTGTATACAAGATCCCCAAACGGAGCAGTCTCAAATTCAATATCAATTTTTCAAGGAAGCAAGCCTCCTCAGCCACTCCTGTCTTTGCAAACTGGACCACTCTGACACATTCTTGCCCTGTTCTTTCCCTGACATATCATCAGCATTTACAGTCATGAGTAATGGTTCCCCTTGACTAGCTGCAACCACTATGATGGGAAGAACATGCCCAGTTTTCTTGCTGTCATTTAGTCTAGATCTGGCAAATGCTACATGCTCTGGCCCGTGTTGAATGAATCTGACTGAGATTACTATGGTAGGGAGAAAAACAAAAGCCCAGGAAAAGGAGGGACTAGGGAACCTGAACCAGATGGTGCAGCCAAAGAACAGTGACCCGGAGATCACCTGGTTCACTTAGGAACAGTGTAATGGTTGAAGTCTGGTAGAGAAAGCAATGAGGCCAAGCAGTGCTGGGTGAGCTCTAGGAAAGAATGCAGTTGTTCTACTAGAAACAAGATGGTTCTCTAGGAAATACATGGAGGTGGAAGAAGGGATCAGATTTTTGACACTACAGCATAGAAAATGTAGAATCTAGACAGGAAATGGGACATCTGGGTATGGAGCCAAAGCAAATGAAAACAGTAGGCCAAAGTCACCGGCACACCAGTGTTTGTGGTGGCACTGCCCACAGTAGCCATGCTTAGATGTCAGCCATTGGGTAATTATATGAATACATAAAGGAAGTGTGGCATATACTCACAATGGAGTACTATTCAGCCACAGAAATAATGAAATCTTGTCACATAAGGGAAAAAGAATAGAACTGGCAGATGTTATATGAAGTAAAATAAGCCAAACCCAGAAGAATGAGTACCATGTCCTCCTCCTCCTTCCTCTCCCTCTCCTCCTCTCTCTCTTTCTCTCTCTCCTCCCTCTCTCTCTCCTTCCCTCCCTCTCTCCCTCCTTCCCTCCCTCTCTCCCTCCTTCCCTCCCTCTCCCTCTCTCCCTCTCTCCTTTCCTCTCTCCCTCCCTCCCTCTCTCTCTCTCTCTCATGTAAAAACTGAAGAAGTCTACCTGAAAGTAAAATGATAGTTTTTGGAGATTGGAAATGGAGATGGGGATTGAAGAAAGTGGAAAGGGGTGCTTGACTGATGTGTACTCTATGCATATATGAAAAGACTACACTGACCTGGACATGTGCAATCAACACTTATTAACCAAAGAAGGATTAATAAAGCAACTATGAGGGAGAAGCCTGGCCAGAAGTGTTTCCTAAAACCACAGAACAGATTATGGTAGGATGCTCTAGAACTGGACAAGAACTTGAAGGAAACAGAGGTACCGAGAAACTCAGTACAAAACAGAATTCATCTTCTGTCTTCTCTGGTGGGGCCTTTGACACCAGGGAAGAAAGAATGGTTGAAGCTGCAAGAGTGAACATATAGGACGGATTTGATTTATTCCTGCTAGAGATTCCAATCCCCATGCAATGCTCCTCTATCAACGCCTAGCACAGGTAACTACACACTCCGGAACGAACAGCTTACACCAAGATTTGTACTGAAAATGTAGATTTAAGGAGAATCTGTAAGACAGTTATTGATGTCCAAGTACAAAAAAAAATCCCCTCTGCAAATAGTCAGGAGATAAGACACCACTTAGGGTAGACCTTGTAAAAATCATTAATTTATGTCAGAAACCAAAGCAAGTTATCACAGCACTCATAAGTAGTATCCACGTCAAGATTACACAGCCACACTTACAGTGCCATTGGAACACTTACCTATCTGAGATAATTACCACATTGTTTTTACCTGCCAGCAGCTAGATCATCAAAGTCCTAAGAAACAGGGATATATTTCTGCCTGTACCTAACCAATCTTTTTAATGTGTGTCTTATATAATTAACCTTCAGAAGACACTTAACCACTATCTGCACACTGTTTGGAATCTAATTTACTGATTAAATAAGCTTTCTTGGTTCCTTTCTCAGTTGATGGATGAGCTGGATTTTGCCATAGTTAGCAACAATTGGGGTTCTATTGTCCTAAGCTTGGGAAATCATTCTATTCCAAAGTTGCAGCAAGAAGTGCTATTGGCACACACCTTTAATTCCAGCATTCAGGAGGTGAAGGCAGGTGGATCTCTGAGTTCAAGGCCAGCCTGCTCTACAGAGCAAGTTCCAGAATAGCCAGGGATACACAGAGAAACCTTGTCTAGAAAAAACAAACCCTAAATAAAGGATCCTATGAGAGAGAAATGGAGGGAAAGACGGAGGGACGGGGAGAGGGAGGGTGGTAGGGAGGGAGGGAGGAGAAGGTGGGATGAAAATAACTACAAACAACCCAAGGTGGACTTGTTTCCTCTTCTTCTCTCAAAGTATGGGTACCCACAACCTCCACAGAGCCAATATGTTGCTAAACTTCAAAGAAATGGAACTTTGCATTTCAGAAGAGGGCGTAAAAAACCGAGAGAAATGGAGACTTGACACCAATGTGTCAGATGAGGTGGCCCCGAGATGGCAGCCATTCTGGCACATCTGGGCACAGATGTGGGCAGGGGCAGTTCTGCAGACCTAGGCACCATGGGAGCAGAAAGAAAGGTCTGTGTCCCCTTTTGACCAGTTGATGACAACTGGAAGCTGATCAAGAGGTGTATCAATTAAAAATGCATAACTGCTAATTCTCTGTACTTCAGTGGTAGAAGCTGGATGGGAGCAAAACCATAGAAGCAGTTACAGCACTTAGGAGATGGCTGTGAGATGTCTGCCAAGTTATATTCCTTAAAAACTGAGCTATATGTCACAACATATCGAAAACTGAAGTGTGCCAAAACTCACTCATACAGTAGGAAGCTCCAACATCTATGAGGTATAGGGCTCCTAAAATGTAAAATCCCTCTTATTGAAGTGCTTACTGAAATTCTTCCTGTATTTAGGAAGTCAGTTCTTTAAATAAAATAGTGACATTACAGAAAAAAAAAGAGTTTTGCTGAATGAATTCCGAGTAGGGTCAGACATAAATTGTGAAATTCAAACACAGTGAAAGATCTTGATGAAAGATTTTTTTTAAAAAAAAAACTGTTTTTTGAGTATGGACCTCTCATCTTTCAGCAAAAGAAAGGAAGAGCTGTCAAAAACAAACTAATGGAAGGAGGAAAAGGACTTTTGCTAAGATCAAAGGCTCTCAAACACAGCAAGAGAGGCAGATCCCACCTTCTGTCCTTAGAGCCTGACAGTGTTTTTGAGAACCAAAGTCTATGACAAAAATGAATTTGTGAGTGTGGAATCAAATGCACACATAGAACCCAGGGCTGACATCCCCTGATCAAGTTCTCTTCCAAACCAGGAAGTCCCCTACAGCGTTCCACCTGGATTCCCTCTAAGGCATGTAGAGTCCTGTGTGATGGGGTTATAGAGGAGTGGGCGGTGGCCAGTGGCAACAGGGCCTTCAAAACAGAATGTGGATTCTCCCCTCTCGGGGGCAACCCTGTGAGGAATCCCAAGCCTCTCCCATAGCAGGTCCTCCAGGATGAGCAGGTTGGCTGGCATCTTCCCATGCAGTGTGCATGATTGAGAAGCACAGTCATACTCTTCCCACCTACAGTTCTTGCAGGGTCTACGCCTTTAACGTCTTCCTGGGGCTCAGAAAGGAACTGGACCTCAGAATGACGTCACAGGCTGGTGAAGAGACTCAACAGGTAAAGGTGCCTGATTCCAAGACTGAAGCGATGCGTGATCAACAGGCCTCACGAGGTGAAAGGAAAGAGCTGAATCATTCCAACTCTCCTCCTACCAAAACACACACACACACACACACACACACACACACACACACACGGCAGCGGGGGCAGTAAGTAAACAAATTCAATAATAAAATAAATAGATGCTGTCCCCAAAGGCTAGGATGCCAGTTCATTGACACTGAACTGAATATGGCTTTTCTCTGCACCAGGCAGACAGAGCATCTTGTCCCTAAGAGACACCCTTCCTTCTTGTCCCCATTAACTAACCACATCAGATCTTCCCAGCAACTCTGCAGATTTTACAGCATTAAACTACCTAACTGTCCAGCTGTTCTCAAAGAAGACGCCAGGGAGCAAGTAATGGCGAGACGTTGAGCTCCCGCAACCTCCATGGATGTACCGAGCTCCAGACGGGCTTGCAGCCACTCCATGCCTTCTGGCTACAAGCACAGTTCAACAACTCCATAGCATCCCCAAATACCACTCCGCTACTGATGGCTTCCCAAAAGAGGGTGATTCCCTCCAGCACCCTTTCTGCACAGTGGGATGTCCTCCCTTGGCTATGCGTCTGTCCTTTGGCTTGCCTGACTTGACTTCAAGGGCTGGTGGGCACCACAGCCCAGTGACGAGGACTCTGAGGCTCTGCAGGCAGTGCAGGTCCCAGGCTGGAAACTCAAGCAATCCTCTGCAAACAGATCCATTTCTGCTAATGGCTTGTGAATGTGCATTCTGAGCCGGCTGCACCTCAGGCACATTACCAGCAACAATGTGGCACACATAGGAATTCATCCGAACCCAGGAAAAAAATCACTTAGCTTAATCACGCCGCCCTGATTTAATTTTAACTTTTCATAAAGCCTGAGAGATGAGTGGGGTGTGCTTGGTGTCTTATGGATTACTGATGAGACTGGGCTCACATCTGGTTGTTTCGATTTTTAAAAAAAAAAAAAAAAACAAGTTCCAAAATGAAAGGGGTTAGGAAAGGAAGTTGATGAATAATTAAGAGGAGGCAACACCCGCAAAATGTGCACCCAAAATGCAAAGGGGGATCTTTTGCTTCTCTCTGGTGTTCAAACAGCCAGCGAGCACCTGGGGGATCCAATGACAATGGCTTCATTTAATGGATTTGAGGCTGTGACTGTGGACATTCCACGGGACAGACACCACATGTATGAACTTGTGTACACACGCATGCCCATGCATGCATACTCACACACACATGTACTTATGCATAAATACATGGATACACATACAAATGGTACACAGATGGGAAAACAACATTATGCCTTGTCATAGTCTGCATGTAGCCAGTACCCTAAGCGCACAATAAACTCTCAATTGTAGAGAGAATCTCTTATAAGCATCACCTGTCAATAAAAAAAGCCCACGGCCAATGAGCTGAGGCAGGGAAGAGGAGGTGGGACGTTGACAGGAAGAGAGGGGATTCTGGGAAATGGTAAGAGACAAAAGAGGATCGAGCAGGCTGGAGATTTGCCAGGAAGATCTGACAGGTAACCAGCCACATGGTAGAAGGTAGGCTAGGCTAAATGGATATCTTTAGTTATGATTTGGTCAAGGTAGAGCCTAGCTATATGGCCAAGGTAGATGGCCAAATATATTTTGAGTCTGAATCTTACTTCTGAGAGTTTGGGGTTGGGAAGCAGAACCAGACCTAACTTCAACAGTCAACGTATGCCACCACTACTGGTCGCAACTGCTGGACTAGAGCATGTGGCCCCAATCCCTCATGTGGGGTTTTATCTTCCCCTCTGCACCTACTAGCCTATGACACACTACAGGATTAGCCTATTAATCCTCCACATTGCTTGTTTCTACTGAGCTACCCCTAAACCATGATAGGATAGGGATTGCTATTTTCAGCTATAGACTAGAACAGAGATTAAGACAATGTTTAGCACAAATACATTAATATGTTAGTATTCTACTTGTTTAATTGAACAGATGACCTGCTTTGATTTGCAAGTACGTTTATATGGGGGTGGGGGAATTACACCAGGGTTTCCATGTATAAATCTCTTATGTTCACAATAACAGAGCCAAGAGGACTGGGCTATAGAGATACCAGTTAGCAGAACGAAGGTGGAGTACTGCGCCTGCCAAACAAGGAGAGCTGCCCCTCCCCTCAGGACCTATAGTCCCAAGAAGTTCCAGGATTCTGCCTTTGACGGAAGCCAAACATACAAGTCAGGAGCTAAGCCCAGCCCACCTCCTTTGTCCAGGCTTTGTGAGAGTTTACTCTCAGGTTTTTTCACTAGGCCACATCTCCCTGTTCCTGTACCATAGTCAAGGAAGCCCATTTACCTCAAAAAGCTCTGGGGAGACAGGAAAAATGAAAAGATTGAGAAATGCTTAAGTGAAATAGAGTCCGACATCTTTCTAATACTCCTCCCTCTTCAAACCAAGATAATTCCAAGTTGCTCAAGCTGGCCTGTGCTCCAGACTGAACTCTTAGTTTGACAGGATTGCAGCAGGGGGTGCTTGTGGTGCCCAAGAGAAGCTCTGTGTGTTTCAGCCTCCAGAACATCGGGCTACAAACAGGCATCAGCACACGGGTCGGTGAACAAGCTTTGGAGAAATGTCAGTCCATTTTACCACTGTGCTGGCGTATGGGAAAGCCCCACCCCCACTGCCTTGCTCTGCCACCAAATGGCCAGCTCATGTCACCCTGACAGCTTCTCTGTTGGGAAATTACCAGACACCCATTACACCAAGCAGAAGGGCTACGTGAAGGCCTCGGAGCCTGATGTGTCCAATCAAACTCAACATGTCCAACTCTGCCAACAGGAGATCCTCTGCCTTGGGTACCACTGCTCTACACTCCTCTCTAGGCAGCATACACAGATTGTCACCTGTGATCCTGACATTTCTGTCATCCTGGTGGCTACAAGCACCTCCGATACTTCTCAAAGGCAAGTCCTGTCAGTTGGTTTTGGTCTCCTGACAAAATACCTAAGCTTTGCTTAGCTGAGACATGGAAAGCCTCTGTTGTCAGCTGTCCTGCTGTTTACTGTGTGCCTTGGGACTGAGGCCGAAGAGTACATCACAACAGCCCCGGAGGCTGATGGACCAGGTGAATCTCCTCAGAGTAGCAGACGGGATGGAGCAGTAAGGGGTGCTTCTCATGCCAAGGAATTTTTCTTCCTGCTAAGCCTCTACCCTTGTTTAAATTTTAAATTTTATCTTTTAGATTAATAAATTTACTCTTCCCTTTTTTTCTCTCTTCCCTTTTTTTCTCCCCAAATCTTCCCATATACTTCTTGTTCTTCTTCAAATTCATCACCTCTTTAAATTAAGTTTTGGTACATTCGTGTGTGTGTGTGTGTGTGTGTGTGTGTGTGTGTGTGTGTGTATATGTGTATGTGTATGTGTATAGATATATATTCCTAAATATAACCTGCTCAGTTGTTACTTGTTTATACCTTATAATGTATGTTTACAGAGCTGAGTGTTTGATATTGAAAGACATTGCAGTGCTCATCCCTCTGGTAAAGACTTTTTCTCCTACTTTCAGCGCTCTTTAGTTGCCCATAGCACTTGGAGTTGTGGTTGCCTGGGCTTTCACTCCATGCACTTTAACATGTCTGTTGCTGATGTCCTGGTTCAGCTCATGTTAGGCAGTCATGCTGGTGAGACTCTATAGATGTAGCTTCTGACATTACTAGGAGACATAGACTCACACCAAAGTCCCTGATCTTCTGGCTCTTAACGATCTTCCTGTCCCCTCTTCTACAATGATCTCCAAGCCTTGGGTTTAAGAGTGCCTTGTAGATGTATCCATTGGGACTGGACTCCACAATTCTGCATTTTGATTAGCTGTAGTCTTCTGTAATAGTCTCTGTCTATTGCAAAGACAAATTTCCTTGATGAGGGGGTGACAACTAAAGTGATCTGTGGGTATAAGAACAACTGTTCGGACTATAGCTAGGGATTATGCTGGTTTAGTAAAGCGGTAGTTGTAGGTTCCTCTCACTTAGTAGTTGGCCAGCTTTCCAGTCCCAGGGGTTGCTGCCCTCTTGATGAGCGAGTCTTTAGCCCAATTACAGAGCTGTTGGTTACCACGGAGGTATGTGTGCCAGTACTGCAAGTTGGGGCTATTATGTATTCTAAGCATCATTGTGGCTCATAGGTATACAACTGTTGATTGATTCCTCTCCTTTAGAAGCTTGCATGGTGCCAGAAAGGAAGTCCTCAGGGAAAAGGCATTCAGGTCAATTCTTGCTCAGTGAACTTTGAGCCTTGTGCCTGGAATGCACAGTATCTTCAGCTATAGGGATTTAACTTCCACCTCTGGAGAGAAACCAAGGACTGTCCCAATAGGGTGTATTTTGGGGGAGGCTCTTGGACAACACTGGACAACAACTCAAAAGAAGGATTCTTGAATTTGTTATTGCAAATTTCATTGGGAGATTTTTGGCTCCGGGGAGGAGCATGGTCAGCCCAGCTGAGAAAATCTCATTTAAACTAGATTCGTATATTTTCACCCAGACATGAATATGTTTACTTTTTAGATGAGTATTTAATAGTATGGTTCTTAGTGACTTTTTCAGACATCCTCAGTGTCTCTTTGCCATACACCTCCTTCCACCCATTTCCTCATTTCCACAACCAGCTCACTTGTACCCTCCTGTTCTGCTCTCGATTACCCCCAAATCCCCCACTCTAAAAATGCTCCCTTTTTACTTTCCTGGTTTCACAGTTACTCCAGCACTTACACTTACATCTGAAGACTGGGAATAGCCAGGCAGTGGTGGTGCACGCCTTTAATCCCAGCACTTGGGAGGCAGAGACAGGTGGATTTCTGAGTTTGAGGCCAACCTGGTCTACAGAGTGAGTTCCAGGACAGCCAGGGCTACACAGAGAAACCCTGTCTCGAAAAAAAAGTGGGGGGGGACTAGGAGCCTCTGATAAGAGATAACATGTAATGTTTGCCTTTCAGAGTCCAGGTTATAACACTCTATTTTCAAGTTCCATCTATCTACCTGAAAAGTTCCTGATGTCATGATTCTTTACACCTGAATAGTATTCTGAGTATCTATGTACCACATTTTCTTTATCCATTCTTCCATTAAAGAACATTTAGATTGTTTTTATTCCCTAGCTATCGTGAATAGGATAGCAATTGAGCATGGCTAACCAAGTATTAGTCGAGTAGGGCGTTGAATTGTTTGGGCGTATGCCAAGGAGCGGTAGAGCTGGGTCGTGTGCTAGGTTTATGTTTAGCTTTCTGTGGGTAACTCCATAGTGGTTTCCATAGAGGATGTACTACAAACAGTGACTGAGGGGTCCCTCACCCCTCTTTCCCTCCTGCATTTTTGGTTGGTGGGATCTTTGCCATTTTGACTGGGATAAAATAAAATCTCAAAATTGTTTTATTTGCAGGTGCCTAATTGCTAGGGACAAAGAACATTCTCACCCATCTTAGCCATTTTTTTTTCCTTTATGTGACAATTCTCTCTTCAAGCCTAGGACCCATTTTTCCAATGGATCATTTGTTTAGCTGATCTCTGTATTTTTTTTTTTGGCTCTTTGATTTTATTCTTTGAGCACAATATTAAAAAGGAATTGGGATGGTGGGCACCCCTGTTTCCTTACTTATTTCAGTTAAGATTGCTTCAATTTTTTCTTCATTTAAGATGATGCTGGCTGTGGATTTCTTGTAAATAGCATTTATGATGATGTGTTTTCTCTAGCCCTACATCCTCTAGGATTGGTATTATGAACTCATCTTGTTCTGTCAAGAGCTTTTTCTGCATCTATTGAGGTAGTCATGTTTTGTTTTGTTTTGTTTTTGTTAAACCCACACAAGTGTTCTATTCCATTTATTGCCTCACTCGAGTTGAGCCATGCCTGCATTTCAGGGATAGAGCCAACTTGGTCATGATGAGCAATCTTTTTGGGATATAGCTATATTCTGTTTGCAAGTATTTTATTCAGCATTTTGAGTGTTCACTGGGGACACTAACATATAGCTTTATTTTATTGTTATGTTATTACCTGTTTGGGTGTCAGAGCGATACTATACAGACAGTTCGGAAATGTTCCTCCTCTTTCTTTCTTCTTTTTTTTTAAATAGGTTAAGAATGATTGACTATAGACCTTCTTTGAATGTCTGGTAGATTTCTACTGTGAATCCATCTTGCTCCAGACGTTTTAAATTTTTTTTTAAGCTGGAAGGATTTTTATTACTATTTCAGTCTCCTCATTTATTTTGAGTCAGTTTAAGTTATTGTCTTCTTCTTGGTTTAATTTTGATGGTTTAGCTGAATCTGGAAATGCATCCATTTCTTTTAGATTTTTCCAGTGTAATGAAATACAGGACTTTTCTTTTTCTAATGCTCCCTTATTTTATTCTGAGCTTCTTTGGTATCAAGTAGTATTTTCCCTGTTCACTCTGTATTCTTTTAATTTGGAGTCTCTTTTTCTTTTTTTTTTGCTTAGTTGGTCCAAGTGTCTATCAATCTTCTTCATCTTCTCAAAAGTCCATCTCCTAGGGTCACTGGGGTCCCCCCCCCATTAATTTTTGTTTCAATTTTGCTGATTTCTGTTCTGATTTTTATTATTTCTTAGCATCAGTTGGGTTTGGATTTGGTTTATTCTTGTTTCTCTAAAATTTTGAGGTGCATTATTAAGCCATTTAGCTGTGCTCCTTCTGCTTTTTAATGTATGTACTCAGAGCTATAAATTTCCCTCAGAGGACTACTTTTCAACATGTCCCAGGTTTTATTTGGTTTTCATTTTCATTTAGTTCCTGAAATTTTTTTTATTTCTTTCTTGATTTCTTCTTTGACACATTCAACACTTACTAATGAGTTGTTTCATCTTGTTGACTTTGTGTACTTCCTGCGGTCTTTCTGCTGTCAACTTTGTTTTATTCCATTCTTGTCAGACAGGACACAAGGAATCACTTCAATCATTTTGAATTTGAAAAGAATTGTTTTGTGTGCCAGGCTATGGTCTGCATGATCCTGGCTAAAATGTGTATTCTTCAGTGTTTGTGTGGTATATTCTGTAGAAATCTGTTAAGGCCATTTGGTATGTGATATAAATTACTCTTGATGTTTCTTCGTTTAATTTTTGTCCAGATGACTGGTCAATTGGAAAAAGTGTGGTACTGAAATCACCTACTATTAATGAGTTGATGCTGATATGTCTTTAATTGAGTCATAGATTTTATTTTTATGAAGTTGGGCACCCTAGTGTTTGGGAAATTTATGTTTAGGATAGTATTGTCTTCTTAGTTAATTGTTCCCTTAATTAGAACTAAGTATTCCTCCTTATCTCTTCTGATCAGTTTTACTTTGATTTCTATTTTGTCAGATATTAGGATAGCAATGCCTTTCTATTTCTGGGTCCCATTTTGATCGGGGTACTTCGGTCTAACCTTTGACTCTGAGACAGTGCCTATCTTTAAAGCTAAGACATGCTTCTTGGAGACAACAGATAGCTGAATTTTGTTTGTTGACTCATCCAGTCTGCTCCATCTTTTGGAGAATTGAGGCCATTGACATTTAAAGTTATTATTAACATGTATGTTAATTGAGGTCATTGCGTTACTAATTTTTTTTGTGTGTGCATTGTTTATGTTCTCAGTGGTGTTTTGTATTTTAATAACGATGGCTTCTTATCTCTTTCTACAAGCTCTCTGATAAACTCATTCTTCTCTTCAGCCCAAAGTAATGCTCCCTGTGTTTGTCTTGTAGGTTTGGATGGTTGGATACAAAATGTTTGGGCTGTGTATGTTGTGGACAGTTTTTCTTTATCTTTCAATCATGGCAAATAGTTTTGCTTGGTGGAGTATTCCATGCTGGCTGCCATGCCTTTTAGGACTAGGAATGCCTTGCTCCAGCCTCTTCAGGCTTTCAAAGTTTCCATTGAGAAACCAGCTGTTATTCTGACGACTTTTCCCGTTATATGTAACTTGCATTTTTTTCCCTCTTGCAGCATTCAATACACTTTCTCTGTTATGTATTTCAAATATGATGTGTCATGGGGATTTCCTTTGATGGTCTTGTTTATTTGGTGTAGTTTCCTTCCACCAACTTCTGTCTTCCCCATCCACAGTGGAGCAGCAGGCAGTGAGGACTAACGTTCCAAGTAGAATCATCCCAGCCTTCCCCTTCCTGATGACCATTTGTCCCTAGTGAGGAGACTGTATGAGCAATTCAGTGGCCACAACAACATGAACAGTGTAATGGGTGATGGAGCACCCAAAAGTTCCCCAATGATCTCTCTACAACTGACCTAGGCTTATTCTCCTTCTTCAGTCTAAGGGGATTGATGGACCATTTTGTTTTTGTTCTGTTTCGCCTGTGAAGAAGAAACATAAAGCTGGGATTTGCAATCAAAAGAATCTGGACCTAAAACTCCACTTGCCAGTTATTGCTCCTGAATTTGACTACACTCCATAGTTACTATCACAACGTCATCATTCTATGAGAAATGTATAAGATGAGGTAATTCCAAAGCTCCCCTAGGGCAAAGAATTTTACATTTTCCTCACCTTCAGACCCAGGACAATAATAGGCACATATTGTCAACAATGAGAACGGGTGAGGCAGATGTATATACAAAATTTCTTCTGTGGTACTTACAATGCCTGGTATGTGGAAGATTGCCAAGGGCCAACCATGACCATAAGTCTTGTTCTTCCCTGGAACACCTAACCACCCACTTTGCCCCCACAGCAGCCCATTGGCTCTTTCTACTGGGGTTTACTCCCTGATCTTTGGATCACGTCCTTGAGGATCTCCACAATCCCTCCCTAGTGGCTCTGGGATCACTGCTCCAAAATGACTACAGGAGATCAAACACTCTACATTGCTAAATACAGTTCCTCGGTATATTTTGAGCCGCTTTTCCTGGGAAATATCAGACAGCAGTGACGCTCTGCAAAGCTGGCCTTTTAGAAAGCATATGTGCATGTCTAAAGTAAATCTACATCAGTAAATTGCCTGGATTAGGAACCAGGCTGCTCTAGATAATCTTATTACCTAAGAAAACCAGACAGACATCCCTGTGTTTGTTTCTTTCTCTTGTGCTCCTGTTATTTACGTGACTGCTCTGTCGGTCGCCCTTTTGTAGCTCTGAATGTTTCTACTCAGTTCAATTGCACATCCTTCTTTGTGAGGCACCTGTGTGCATGCATGTGATCACATGACTTTCCTCCTGTCAATCAAACTCATAGTCCAGTCAAAGGACCTGAAAGGGAGAGGACCTTTCCCCCACTCCTGTCCATCCACAATATAAATATCAAGAAGTCTGACTAACTCTGAGAAGGCAGACTCCACCACCACCACCCCGGAAATTATGTATCTCCTTTGCATATTTCTTATGCTGTGGAAGGTCTCCTATTTACCATTTGTTCTCCCAGACTGGGAATGGGTTTCTAGAGCCATCTCTGCATTTAATTTTTTCCCTCAAACACATAGACGTTGTAGGTGCTAAGAAAGAAAATGAAACAAAAAGATTCCTCAGTCAGTAAGGTACATGTTGCCCGCCCATGATGACACAAGTCCAGGGACGGAGCTCGACCCTTAGAACCCACATACAGCTGGGAAAGAAGTGGCTCCACAAAGGTGTCCTCTGACACCCACACAGGTTCTCTCTCTCTCACACACACACACACACATCACACACACATACAGTAATAATAAATAAGACTTTTTAAGAGAGTCTAAAGTAAAACAGTACCTTTTGTAAAACAGGAATGGGGGAATGATTAAATTCAGTAAAGTGTCTCACAAGCATAAAGATTTGACTTCAAATCCCCAACACCCACATAAAGCAGTGGACACAGCAGTGTGCATCTAGAATGGCAGTGTGGTGGGGAGCAGGGGCAGAAACAATGGGTTCCCTAGAGCTTGCTGGTTAAAGTTTGCAGCAGAAACAGTAAGTTGAGGTTCAGTTGAAGACCTTGGCTCAAAAAATATGGTGTCAAAAAATACCCATGGAGGGACCCATGGCTCCAGATGCATATGTAGCAGAGGATGGCTTTATCTGACATCAGTGGGAAGGGAGGCCCTTGGTCCTGTGGAGACTAATGCCCCAGTGTAGGGGAATGCTAGGGTGGAGAGGCAGAAGGGGGGGTGGGGAAGGCAGATAGGATAGGGGGTTTGCAGAGTGGAAACCTGAAAGGAGGATACTTTTGAAATGTAAATAGGTAAAATAACCAAGAAAACAAACATGGTGTCATACAATTGAGGGAGACACCTGATGCTGACAGCTGTCCCACAGGGGCACACACACACACCTACACATGTACCACCAAACACACATATGCATACACACACATATATGCCTAGCCCCCATACACACACATGCACTCATACACAAACATAAACTACACAAGGGTCTCTTTAGCCTTCGTCCACTTTTACGTAGCTTGCCCTGCAATGGCTCCTTTGATCGCTGCCCATTCCTGCCTTGAGAAGACCTCACGCTATGCTGTAATAACTATGTTATTCAGCTCATATGAATTCATTCAGAGGAGGTCAGGAGGACCAAGGAGCCCGAGAGAGGCCACAGTGAGATGATGGGGACACTCAGTACCAGTCGTTTTGCGTTCCGCGCTTTTTGTCTGCAATTCAAGCCTGCACTGTTTAAGGCTCTGTCCCTTTGTGCTCTTGCCTCCTCCACAAAATGAATGCTTTTGTGTTCTCAGGAATGGACTTGGTAAACTGCATCCCGATGAGTCTGAGATGACAACAAGGACTACCGAGTTACCCTTCCAGGGTGTACTGGTTTTGTAACTCAAAGCTAAATGCAAAAGAGAGTCATCTCAAAATCGTGACGTCGGGTTAGGAAATGATGGGACATGCTTTCAAAAGCGGAATAGGCTGATTGATATCGAAGGCAGCGTTGGCAAGAGCAGGAGTTCTGGTTGCTGCTACGTGCCGCCAGCCAGTGGGAGAGAGAAGCTTCTACTTGAAACTAGGGAGCAACTTCTAAGACCCCGTAAATCGCGCTGATAGGAAAGCTGCCCCTGCCTTTCTGAGTCCCACCATAAGCGTGTCTTGTGCATGGTCACAGGAGTGTCTGTGTATGCACACAGACTCAGCAAGGAAGCTGCAGATAAAGCTGGAAAGATCTCCCACAGGGCAGAATCCGAAATGAGAGCCAACCCCACAGGAGCAGCACCAATAGCTTACCAGCTGGAGAAGAAAGCCTCCAGGTGCTGATGGAGCGTCCTCCCTTCAGACCCAAGTCAGACCACAGCAGGATGCGGCTGTTACTAGGCAACAGTGATCCCTCACCTCCACCCCTTGCCTCCCAGTCCCCAGGGCTTCCACTCTGGAGAAGAAGGGTAAATAACCTAGTTGCTTCCTCTTTTGTGCTTCCAAAGCTTCACCCCTGGGAAGGCAGGCAACCTCTCCTTTACCTTGGCCAACTGTTTGAGAGCTGGGGTTTGAGGCAGGGTGGGTGAGTGGGTGGGGAGAAGATGACAGTGTAACAGCATGGAGGGGAAGCAATCCCTTGAGCAGTCCTCCCCTCCATATCCCACAGGTGACGTTCAGTGCCTGTGATATTCCGAGAGCTTTAAATTATAGGACAATTGTCAGAGAACTAGATTTGAGCTGGAAAAGAGCATTGAACTCGCACCTCCTACTCCTGGTTGGGGTGATGGGGTGAGGGGTGAGAGACCTTCCCTTGGTTTTAGTTGTAGGTGGCTGTTTTCGGATCCTTAGGAGGCTTGCTACTCCACACAGCCCTTAGCTCAGAGCAAAGCCACTAGAGCAATCAGGAGGGCCACCCTGCTGAACCTTGTGTGGACCATCACAACAGAAAGGATTTCAAATAACCAAGGCTTGTCAGTACTGATGAACCTTCAGTATCTAAAGCACCACAAGGTTTAAAGAAAAATGTTCTACACAGGGTGACAACGACGAGATTTGGGCTCATAATCCTTCAGAGGAACAAAGTGGGCTGCTGTGGTTTCTAGACATGGGTTGCCTTTGGCCCATCTGAGAAACCTCTTGTCGCCTGACTGGCAAGCCATGCCTCAAATCGGCCTTCTTTGGATATACCAGCACATGTGTGTGGGAAAGATAATGTTAATGTCACTCCTTATTTGTTTTTCTGTCTACAAAAATGCCCAGTTATCAGGATTTAATGGCTCCCTGAAATAAAGCTATTTTAAAACATTATCCATGATGCAAATGAGTCTAAAAGCTGTTGCTATGACCTTCCTCTGTTGCTGGGTAGATATTTCTAAATCAACACCAGGGACCCTACACTTTCCAAGCAACATCTGTGTTCACCTTAGCTTTGGGGAATAGTAGACCTGAGAATAGTTTAAAGGGTCCTTAAAGGGCTGATTCTCTAATTACGAGGAACTAGCCTTGCAGGACAAAATGTCCCCTCCTCGGAGAGGATGTCTACAGCCTCCTGCTATGTTATGAGACAGTCCAAGAGGCCTAGTAACAAGGAAAAACCAGGTAGAGTCTGTTCCTGCTCTATGGACACTAGAAGATATAGGTACAGGGGACTCCAGCAGACATGGTCAGTCAACGTTGAGTCCCATAAGCTCTTAGCAATGTCAGTTTACTGAGAGGTTAGGAAATGTGACCTCTAAAGGACCATCCATCCTGCTAGCTATTTTCAGTTGCAGTTGTCCCTGATAATATAAATTCCCATTCGCCAGCTAGGAAGCCACCCTCTGTCACTATAACAGCACACTCAAGAGACTGAGGCAGGAGGATCTAGAGTTTCAGGCTATGTTTGTGATGCTACCTCCTGAACAGCTGACCTGTTGTTTTCTGAGCCTTTGGTAGCACAGTGTGGAAGAAACAAAGGGGAGGAAGCTGCCCACCTCCCTGTAGCTAGGCAACGAAAACAACTAGCAATGCCAACACCTGCTCTGAATGTGCACCTCACTGACCTCACTTCTGACCAGGCCCTGTCTCTTAGGTCACCAATACCACAGGCTAGTGGCTGTGTCTTCGATGCATGGGTGTTAAAGTCCACTGTCCAAGCCCACACACCCCGAATGCTAATGAGCACAGGCAGAGCATCAGCAGTCAAAATAATGAGTCATGGTTGCGAGGTTATCTGGAGCTCCCAACACAAAGCTGTTGCGACGTCCTCCCTCTGTTGCTGGGTAGATGTTTCTAAATCAACACCAGGGACCCCATACTTCACAGACAACATCTGTTCACCTTAGCTTTGGGGAATCATAGACCCCGTTCTGAGATTGGGAAACACAGATTATGTAGGATCTGACCTGCATTTTCTCAGCTCACAGGTTTTTCCCCTCCAGGAAATATACCAATCCCCACTCCTCTATGATCTCAGAATCCCTTCACCCCAGATTCTCTTCTGTGATGTCCAAGGACTCCATCTTGATTCACCTCAGTTTGCTTAACAACTTGAGAACAGGTCCAGGGTTTATAGATCAATCGCTCCTGCTAGGTCACTTTTAAGAGTTCACCTTCACTTGCTTTGTTCAGACTGTCTGAACCAGTCTTCCCATGTCATCCTCCGATATGCTGATAAACCACCCTCTCCTCTGCAAAGCTATTCCAGGTACTTCTGGGCGTCTGGACCTAACTCTATACATCACTGGTTTTGCACCTGACTTTTGCCATTAACTAAGCACTGAAGGCAGGACCCAGCTGTTGATCACTGTGGAATCCCCAGCACAGGAAGGAAGGCAGTGTTCTGTGAGTTCCTATAGACTTTAGAGTCTCTTCCTTCGGTGACACAGACAACACAGATTTGTTGTTAACCAAGTCATTCATGGGAAAAAAAACCCACCAGGAATATTTAACTAAGTTCCCCTTGCTTCAATCTAGGTATGCTTTTAGCTCAAACCCTCCCTATGGGGGGAAAAATGGCATTTTTTTTCCATCCTATGAAAAACCAGACAAAACCTCCCTCACCTTAACTCTGACTCTCCCCAGAACCCAAAAGGAAGATTTGGGGTTTTTTAACAGTTACTCACACTCCGTTGGCACACTAATTAACACCGATTAATCATCTTCATTAGGTGTGATAATGACTGTGAGAGAAAAGATTAGAAAAAAGGTTTTGCCCTCAAAACGTGCCATGCCTATATCAAGGGTTACGGTAACTCATGGGATTAATCCACCTGAGATCAGCTCCTCATCTTGTCACCTCTACTTGTGAGCAGTCACTGACACTGTAGATGGTGTCCAAAAGAGGCAAATGTTCCAACTAGGGAACTTGATCTAAACAATCCTAATGAAATTAGTTGACACCCTCCCTAGCAGTGAGGCTTTTAACCAAGGCAGCCCTTGAGATACAATGTATCCCTCTGCCTTGATTCTCAGATCAGAAAGAAGGCAGGGAAGCCGAGCCACAGGGGGAAGCTGCTCCCAGCAGTCTCCATTTCAGATATGTCATGAGCCAGATGCCCCTACCCCTGGGTGGTTATGTCTCTCCTTCCTCCTTCCGTGTGTCTAGTCTCCAAATGTAGCAAGTCCTTCTCAATTCCTCACCTTCTCTCCATGTTACAATCATTCACTCAAAAACACAACTCACTGTGCACTGAGGCCAGAATCTTCCTCCACCCTCTGGTTCCTGCCTTGACTGGTCTCCTGCCTCCACCCTACGCCACCTGAATATAAAGTCAGAAAACGTTTTCTAAAGGAACAAAGCTTCATGCCTCACTTCTGCCCCAAACCCCACACCTGCTTCTTATGGAAATGGCTTCTAAGACTCCACAACTGTCCTTGCTCCTTCCTCCCTTTAGCCCCACCCCCACCCCACTTCTAGCCGCCTCTACTCATCCCTGCTGGCTCCTGCCTGTTCTCTGTTTGTGCATACATCCACCTCAAGGCCTTTCATTCATATCTCCTTCTGGGTGCCACTTAAGAGACAACCTTTGTCTTGGTTTCTTTTTCCGTTGCTGTGATAAAATGCTCTTACTAAAGCAACTTAGGTAGGTTTCTTCAGCTCAGAATTTCATGGCAGGGAAATCACAGCAATAAGAACTTGGGAGAAGTTGCATTATATCCACAGTCAAAACAAAGAAATCAATATCTACTCAACATGTTCTCTCTCTCTCTCTCTCTCTCTCTCTCTCTCTCTCTCTCTCTCTCTCTCTCTTTCTCTCTCATGTACACTTTAACATTCTCCCATGTTTTGTTTCTTCTCTCTCTCTCTCTCTCTCTCTCTCTCAATTATCTTTATTTTGTATATAGGCGTTTTGCTGCATTTATGTTTGTACATGATATGAATGTTTGGTGCCCATGGAAACCAAAGAGGGCGTCTCAGATCCACCTAGAATTAGAGTCAGAGACTGTTGAGAGCCACCACATGGGTGCTGGGAATCGAACCTAGGTCCTCTGGAAAAGCAGCCAGTGGACTTTACCTCTCCACTTTTGATACACTTTAGAATCCCCTTCCTAGGGAAAGGGTCTTTCTCTGGGACCCTTTCTAGACCACAGCGGGAGGGTCTGCCCTCTATTAATGTAACCAAGATAACCCCCCACAGACATGTCTACAGGCCAACATAATATAGACAAACTTCCTTTGCTACTTACTCTCCAGGTGACTCTAGATTGTATCAAGCTGGTCATGAAAGTTAAACATCGCAACTCTCTTTACAATGGCAACCCCATGCTACTCCCTTATCTCTGCATTCCCCAATTCAGTCTCCAGATCTCTTTTCTCTTCTGTCATGGCAATTAGCATCTAACATTTTTCTACAATTTACTTATGTGTTATCTTTATTATTTAATATCTGGATTTTATTTCCCAGCTAAAATGTAAGCTCAATGAGACCAAAAATCTTTGAATTGTTCCATTGCTTATCTGGAGCACCAGGAGCGATGCCTAGGACATAGCGGAAGGTCCCTTACTAATCTTATATTAGTGAGTCCTAGGAACGGCGAAGACTTCACACAAATGACTGTGGCGTCTGTTGGAAGCAGGGATGGTGCGAGGCTGCAGAGTGTCTGGTGTGTAGTGTAAACTGAGCCTTAAGGGTGGAGAGTATAAGAGCCTGCAGAGTTAGCGAAGGGTATTCAGGAGGATGGATTTGTGGGTGACAAGGTGCACTGGCTGCAAGCAAGGAGGCGGCAGTGAAGTGCACCGCATGTCACCTTTGGTTACAGCCTGAAGGACTAGGGGAAATTTTCCGCAGCCTGCAGTTGCTAGAGATGTAGTAATGAGCTAAAGGTCTTGGGGTAGGTTCAGGCATCTCTGGTCTATAAAGATATAAATGAGGACCATCCTGCAGGACATCATCAACATTCACATGCTGCCAGTCAAGAGGGTCTGGTTTTCCCTCACACTCAAGCCTGCTGAGGGGCCTTGGATCAAGCGTGGACCCATGCTCCTTGCCTAGCTTTTAGGTCGTAAACACTGATTCTGCCCAGCTCAATGCTTCCTCTGAACTTGAACACGCTCTCTCCACCATCCCCAGCCCCCAAGCCTCCCTTCTGCCTCCTCAGTAGAATAATGGCATTTAACACCTGTGCACAGTTACGGAGCACCTTGGGCCCTCTGGTGGCTTCTGCTCAGTTTGAGCATTAGCGAGTGTTCTGTGCCAGATGCTTTTCCAAGGACAGAGTCCAGAGGAATCAGCACCACATCCTACATAACGACGCCAGTCCCTTCCTGTAGCGGAGGTACCGCCCCTGGGCACCGTAGGAGGTCAGTTAGAGGCTCTCCTGAAGATGCTGGGCAGGTAGGGAAGCAGCAAGTCCAGGAGAAAGTGATTTCAGTAGTTTCTGTCTTCTAACAAATGGATAGAAGGCACACTGGAGTGCCCCTGCAGGAGCATGCAATCAGCATTCATCACTAATGATGTCCCCCCTGGAAGGCTGACAGTGGTGGTGGCTCTCTCAAGGAGGCAGGTGACTCGATGCCTCTCTTTCTCCTGCTTTCCCTTCTCTCTCCTCTCAGGTCAGAGTCACAAAAGGTGGCTTGACTTTTGGAATATATTCCTTTGCACCCTCCCTGGGCAGCTTAAACATAAGGTACCTATGCCTCTACCTTACTTTTGCAGATGCGTGGTTTTGACTACCGGAACTAGTTTGTAGTGGTTGTCTTTGTCAGCGTCTCAAGGGCTTCTCTGGTAGCTTTGTGACCTCAGCGCCTAGAAGGCCAGGTGTGGCTCCTCTTGGTAAATACGCCAGAGAAAGTGGGAATGGGTGTGTTTATGAGTTTATAGCAAGATGAAACCTGCTTCCCCACGGTCTCATTTTTTTTTTTTTTTTTTTTTGGTTTTTTGAGACAGGGTTTCTCTGTAGCCCTGGCTGTCCTGGAACTCACTTTGTAGACCAGGCTGGCCTCGAACTCATTTTCTTCCTAGAGAGCCAGTTATAGAAAGTGGTGTTCCTCCGCCCCAAGACATAGTATGTACATGTAGTGGATGTCTTATGGCAGCCTATCTTTTACAGGAAACATTTGTTCATGCCTCACTTAGGAATGGGCAGTTTCAGTCCTGTTCCCCCAATAAAGCCTAAAGAAAGAAAAGAATATCCAGGGATAAAGGTAAATTTTTACCTTCTGTCCCTGGCCTTCATGTGTTCTCTCTGTGGGGGATCTCAAAGTTTCTCCTGAGAAAACACAATTGACCCTTCATGTCCCTGAGTCCCTGAGCAGACGTGTCCCCTCTAGCCCACATAAAAAATGTTGGCTCATTTTGAATGTATCCCTGAGTCTAAAGCTGCCCCTGAGCATCTTCGCTGGGAAGGAAGGAGACCAGGAAACATGCAAGCTTGTTCAGGATGGAGAAGATGTTAAAGGAAGAAACAGTTGATGAATGCATATCTGAAAAGAATAAACACAACTTGAAGTTTCAGTTGTAGCGCTAATTTGAATTGTCAACGTGACACAGTCTAGAGTAGCGGTTCTCAACCTGTTGGGGGTTGAACGCCCCTTTTTCACAGGGGTCACATATCAAATATCCTGCATATCAAATATTTACATTACCATTCATAGCAGAAACAAAAGTACAGTTATGAAGTAGCAACAAAACTAATTTTATGATTGGGGGCCACCACAGCGTGAGGAACTGAGTTAAAGGGTCTCAACATTAGAACGGTTGAGAACCACTGCTCTAGAGTGAGTTGGGGAGTGAGCCTCAGATCGAGGTTAGATCATGTGGGCGCATCTGCTAGGCAGTGTGTTGGCTCTCTTAATTGATGTGGGAAGACCCAGCCTGAAACTGAGCAGCCCCCATTAGGCTGTAAGCGCAGAGAAAGTTGGCTGAGCATTAAAGACACACATGCTTATTTCTCTCTGCTGTTGACTGGCTATGACTTGTAGCTTCAAGTCCCTGCCACCTTTATCTCCTGGAAACAATAGATCGTGTGCAGGAATGCCACCAGGAAGCCCTTTCTCCCCTAAGTTGCTTTTTGTCACAGTGTTTTACGGCCATAGGAATGAAACTGGGGTGTCAGTGTTTGCTGCCGACCAGGTCAAGAGAAATAAATGAATAGCATGTCTGCAGAAACCGGATGTCAGCCGCAGTCCCCACAGACGAGAAAATACTAATGGTCACCTGGGGGATTGCCAAGAAAGGAACCACAAGAGCAAACTGCGTGTGCGTGTGACTATATATGTCTGTATGTGTCTGTGTGTGTCTGAATATGTGTATCTGTGTCTGTAGGTATATGCATGTGTTTGTGTATGTGCATCATGTGTCCATGTGTATGTCTATGTGTTTCTATATGTGTGTATGTGTATCTATGTCTGTGTTGTCTGCATCTATGTGTGTGAATTTACACATGTGCTTCCTGAGCCATGTGTAAAGGAGAGAAGTCCGGCAGGAGGCTGTGAACCAATGGGCAGCTAAGCCCTGTTTTCTGTAGGCAGCATAAATCCTGCCCACAGTTCTTAGAGATGTCACAAGCTAGAGCGAGGGAGGAGGCCACTGATCCACTCTCCTGGGCATCCACATCAGGTGTGGACGGGAGATCTGTCAATTCTTCACATGCGGAAGGAGAGGTAGTTAACTACACTGAGTGGTAAGAGCTGTGGATCAGAGGGAGGCTGAGCTACAGCAGGAAAGATGGAAGCACAATGTTCCTGAAGGTAGAAGAAGCCACCAGTCCAAGGATGAAAATGGTAAGTTTTGTTAACGAAAACAACACAACCCTCAAATCATTGGGGTTAAGAGCTGGTTTACTCTGAAGTCAAATATGTCCCAGAAACACAGAGTTGGGTTACCCCAAATTCCATGTTCTATCATGGTCGTAATGTTTTGACAGTAATGGGAAAAAAATCTTAAATCGAGACCCTTTTGATTGCCTCAGTGGAAATACCAGGTTAACCCAAAGCAGGGAAGTGCCCACGATTGCCTTCAGATACTGATGATAATCCTCTTACCCGATGGCTGGCAGAAGCTAGGGATCTGTGTAGTTCATACATTCCAAAGTGGTTTACCTGTCAGCCACAAGGATGTTGGTCAGGCACAGATAGGGACAAGGACTGGCTATTAAAGAAACTGAAGATATCTATCATAAATCATAAGTAGGCTTGAACCTGCAACATTCCCTCCTCTCCACCTCACTGACGCTCTTTCGCAGTATTGGCCTTGTGGAAGGATCAGTATGAGGTGTGGTTCTTTCCAGAAACTTTTGCTCACAGTTCCCATCTGATCATTGGAAGAAGAGGTAGTTAATGATGGTTAGAAGCAACAGGCTGCCAGAATTAAAACTTCCAAGTGGTATGAATCACAGAAACCTATTCCTTACCAAAGAGAGAAAAGACGCGTAACACATCTGACAATCATGGATCGTTTGAGGAATGTTTGGCCCAGAAGTGTGACTACTGACTAAAAGGTCATGTCATACTTGGAGGGTATGTCTCTGGGAATGCTGCAGCTCTGTGACCATGTCCTCAGGACAGAGGTGTCATGTTAAGATGAGGAAGATCTCAGGGTGACCTACAATCCAGTATGACTGGGCTCCTTAAAAATGGGGCAAGCAGAAACACCTAGAGAAGAAGTGGAGGGGTGCAAATAGGGAGAAAAACGGTTCTGGGGTTAAGAGTCTGCCCTTCCACAGTTCTGTTTCCAATATCCATGTTGAGCAGTTTACAACTGACTAGAACTCCAGCTTCAGAGGTGCTGATGCCCCCTACTGGCATCTGCTGGCATACATGTACTTGTGTGCATGCACACGCACACACATACATATACACACAGACTTATTGTGTATATGTGTGTTTATATGTATGTTTATATACATATATACACAATACACATATATATAGTGAACATATTTTATATTGTGTAATATATATATATATATATATATATATATATATATATAAACTTTAAAGACACACCAGGAGAGGGCTACCAGGTCCTCCCCTTGCAACCTTCAGGAGGAACTTTCCCTGCCAATACCATATATTGGGTTTCCGGCCTTCATAACCACAAGAAGGCAAATTCCAGCTGTTGAAACAGCTGGTTTGCCATGTCCTGTTGCTGCCACCATTAAAGATCTTGATCACAACCACAGAACTTTAGGAACTTCCACAAGGTGACTTTGCACAGCGCCCTCAGGAAGCCTGGCACAGGCAGTAGCTGATAATTCTGCCCTCTTGCTAGACGTGAGCTCTGAGAATAGGAACCAATTAAATCTAGCACTGTGCCTGGACATAGTAGATTCTTAGGATTTTTTTTCTCTATTATCATTAAAAGCTCTTTAGCTGCTATAGCTAATTTCTAAAACAGAAAGAAACAAAAACACAGATGGGGTTGAGTACATCCAAGATTTTTTGCTTATAGCTTAGATATTTAACTATAAAATTGCACGTGTGTGCATGTGTCTGTATGTATGTGTTCATGTGTGTGTGTTCGTGTGTGTGTGTGTGTGTGTGTGTGTGTGAGCATGTGCGAGCGCTTGTGCATGCACATGCATTGTATAGGGGGGGAATGTTTTCTCCAAGTGGATGGGGAGATAAAAATCAACCGCCTGCCAACATTATAGCTGATGTTGCTGCTATTTATAGACTTGGCCGTGGTCATGTCAGAGATTTAAAAGAAGCCAAACATCTGGGCACATTCCAGCGCAGAGGAAGAACGGGAGTCACTGCACATCCCTGAAGGAAGCTGTTATCTCCATAAAAGCTGCAGTTTACTTCTACTAAACACAATCCCAGCCCTGAGCTCTCAGGAACCTCATTCTGCGCCTACGGCAAAGACCAAGTCACTCGGTACCCATTGTCTTTTTAAGCTCTGAAGTGAATGAGGGAAAACCTCTCTTCTGCAGGAAGAGCCTCCGTTCAGTCTGGAGACAGTTGCCATCAACTGGAAAAGAAGGGTTTCCTTGAACAGAATTGAAGTTAAAGCCTCAAATGGCAATCCCACATCGTGTTGTAAGAATGAATTTAAGGAACATATTTAAAGTTAGAACTCTTGGGACCGAGGAGAAAAATATCTGGATTCCTTCACTACTTTGCAGAACTAAAAGTAAGTGTACTTTACTTTCAGCAAAACCAATATATTTTTAAAGTCCTGATTTTACATATGCTTCATACATACATATACACAATATAGATGCATACATAACAGGACTAAGTCGTTCAATTTATAGATGGGAACGAACTCTACCTCATAGCCTCGGTTTTATTCAGGGAGAGATGCCGAGCATGGGGGTGCCTGCCTGAGGCCGCACATCCTCAGAAAATCACTGCTTGTGTAGGACTGTCGTGTAGCCAGCCTGTCCCGTTGATACACTTAACTAACCTAGTACAGAATTTACAAACGGCCTTCCTGCCCCGCCTCCACGCAGGCACAGGTGTGCTAGGTGAAGCACTTCTGCGGTGTAACTCTAGCTGGAGGGGGCTGTTTGTTTCCTGGGAGACGCCAGCTCTAGTCCATTGTCTTTGCCTGAGTGCTCTCCCACGGCACCCTGCGTCTCCAGCCCCCGTGTTCTATCAGCACCGTGTAGGCAGGGCTGCTTTCTTGTTTTACAAAACCTCCTCCAAGCTTCCAGTGACAACCTACAGGAGAGGCAACAGCGGATCCCCATCTGATGTGGCTTTAGCAATGGATGAACATGCTAACACGTTGGGACGAGCATGTCTGTGGCTTTGGGAAGTAAATGGATTTCTGGACGGAGAGGAACTGGAAAGCAGCTGTGCCCTGTTCTCTGTACTCAGTGCTCATCCCAAATGTTTTGTTTGTATGCCCGAAATGTTATTTCTTCCACGCAGGTCAGGGAGGGGTAAGAGCTAATGTCCACCCAAAAGCCAGGTTTGCACAGGATCAGTGCCAGGGGTGATCCACAAACAAGGCAAGAACATGAGGCCACGGGATCTCATTCGCCTTCTATCACTGTGTTATAATTAATCAATCAGGGCCTGCCACAAAATATCTGGAAACTACAAGAAAGAAGCAAACGGAAAATCTCCCATAATCTCAGGTCCCAGACAGAGTTCTGGTCACACCGCTGCTGCCTGAGCAACATTGTTGCCAGTCCGGAGGTCTTTTCACCTGCGGCATTCACCAGCTCACATCATTAACGGCTCCCCAGTAATTTTACAGGGTGACGAGCTATTGTGTGGAAGCGCTAAAGTATCTACAACTGGCTAGCCGCCTTCCGCCAGGATGTGTTCTGGTTTCATTCTGTGACTGTGATAAAACTCTCTGACCAAAACCAACTTAGGGAAAAAGTTGGAGTTTATTCAGCTTATACTTGCAAGTCACAGCGCACCGTAGAGTGAATTCAAGGCAGGAACTCAAGGTCAGAAACTGAAGGAAGAAGGATAGTGGAGTCCTGCTTGAAGCTCACTCTTTCATCATCCAGGGCCCCCTGCCAGAGGGTGGGTGGTGCGCCTGCACCCTGTGAGCTGGGGCCTCCTGTGCAGGTTAACAAATGAAGACAATATTTCACAGACTTGCCCACAGGCTGATATCCTCAATTAACGCTTCTCCTCTCAGATGACTCTAGGCCGCGTCTTATCCACAGTTATGGCTACCCAGGACAGAGAGCTTGAGCAGTTTTTTAGGACATCACAGACAACCTCAATGAGCGGTATCACACACATATACTTTCCCATTTTTCTGATTTTTTTCTTCGGGCAGAAACCCAGAAGTAAGTTAAAAGGTACATAAGCGCTCAAAACCCAGACTTTTAGGAAGACTGCCCCTACTGTGGCTCTGATACACTGAGTAATGTCTTTCTTAACCTTCAATGATTTTACAGCTTGCAAAGTTTCATCCTGTTTCCATCTTAATTAGCATCTTTATTATTGTTATTATTGGAGTTATGACAGGTAATAGTACATGATTGGAATTACCCTTGCTCCCCACCCTGCAATACCCACTGTGTGGTAACCGCCCCCCCCCCAACACACATCATTATTCCACAAATGAATGGCTGCTAATAGAGTGACATTGACCACATGCATGCTTCAACCCATTTCAGAGCCACTCCCCCAAGCCTCCACTGCCCCACGGTGGCACCGAGCTGACCACTCATGCAGTCAGACAATTCTCTAGATGCTTTCATGGGTTCCACTCAACTATGCCGCATCTAGTTTTTCGTGTAGAAAAAAAAAAACAACCCTCTATTTTGGATGCTTTGATGCCAATCAGTAAGGAGATTTGCGCGTCTCCCGACTCCAAACCACTATACTTCTCCCCACAACATTATGCAGCCATGTCGTCTCTAAACGTGGGAAGAATTTCAAACAGCCTGGGCTAAACCCCTCTTGTGATGACAAGCACCCTGAAGTTTTGACAGCCTCCATGGGAAAATATCAGTAAAGTCAAATCCTGAGGAGCAGTTCTCTGAGGCCCAGAGAGACAAACTACTTTCAAAACACAGCTCTTGCCAGGTGCTATTCTACAAGATCATCTATCCTTTCCAGGAGTTGGGAGAGAGTGACAACCCATGTGTGGTCTTTACAAGCAGATGGGAGCAACAACATACCAGCCTTTGTGACAGTTAGATGCGGAGTGCATCAGCATACGGCCATCCATTCAACATTCCCTCCTCCCAGAGGCCTGAGGAAACATTCCACTGCTACCTCAGTCCAAAGATCAAAAACACCTCAAAGGAGGAGAAACCCAGAAGCCACACCCCTGGTAGAGCCACACCCAGCCAGGCCCTGACCACTGAATACAGGCAGGGCGGAGGCATGCTGCTACACCTAAGCTTGCTTGTCCCTATGTGCTGTAGAAGGTCTGCAGCAATATGAGACGCCCCAGTGCCAGCCTCACGGGCCACTGTGCATCTCACGGCCAACCATTTGCTTTCCGCAGCTCAAGTTAGGGAGATGGACAGGATTTTCCAAGAAATCATTTGACTGCTATGA
The DNA here is from genome assembly GCA_036184795.1 of Tokudaia tokunoshimensis. Classification (NCBI taxonomy): domain Eukaryota; kingdom Metazoa; phylum Chordata; class Mammalia; order Rodentia; family Muridae; genus Tokudaia; species Tokudaia tokunoshimensis. The sequence continues at coordinate 47,369,695 of BTHU01000019.1, forward strand.
GAAATCTATTTTCTCCCGCACTAAGCATTGCGGGGAATTTGGTCATCTTTACCTCCTCTTGGTATTGCGGTCCCCGAAGCTGAAGGGCTCCCAGATTCTCATTTTAATGATGCCGGGCTCTCTGGCAGTGACACTCAGACCCCCTACAGTATCCTCCTTCTAAAACCCACAACTGACCCCAGCCCACTACACTGTCCCATCCAGAGACCTATCTACCACTCTTAGTAGCTTGCCATAGACCCTGGGCACTCAAGGCTAAATGACATCTGTCACTCTAGTCCATCTTAAATGTCAAACCTCTAAGACCCAAACTAGGCACTCGAAAGCAGAAAAAAAAATGGATTTGGGGGCTGGAGAGATGGCTTGGAAGTTAGGCGCATGTTGCACATTTGACTTCCCAGAGCACTGCGTGCACATGGTATGCATACATCCCTTCGGGTCAAACAGACATACGCATAGAAATTAAATAAACCTAAAGGAAAATTTTAACTGGGTTTCGAAAAAGCCACTTGGACTCTTTGAGTCAGGTATGTGGAGTTATTGAGGGTGAAAATGAAGTCTCTGAGCTTTGTTATTCTGAGCTATAACTAGCTAAAGAAAAAGATACTTCTGAGATAAGATCTGGAGGAATAACAAGCAAGCCTTCCTCCTTGGTCAGTTATAAACTTCAAACTCATTGCTGCTGTCACTCCTGCAATGACCTCAATTGTGAGCTTCAAATGCAGCCTGCTCCATCCTTAGTAATCTAAGAAGATATCCTACGGGGGACAGGAGGAATACACAGGCGGACCCAGCCTCATGTCCTCATGTCCTCATGTCCTCGGCCATCTCTGTGCATGGCCTCCCCTCTCCATGGTTCTCATGGGACAACCCAGGGCTGGCTCTCTTTCCAGGTTCCCAGAGCTAGCCCTCACCCCATCTCAGCACCAGCCATCACAAAGTCCCAGGCCAGCTGTTCTGCTGACCTTAAGTCATTCCTCTTCAAACCCATCACCTTCCTTCCTCACACCCCACTTTCTCTCTAAGGCGGCTCCACCCATGATCCCTGAGGACAGCTGTCCATACCTCTAGGCGGGTAACTTCATTCCTTTAAATGCATCTTTACAAAAGCTACCTCGGTAGTCAGCTCTGGGCCTACAGGAATCTACAAGAGTCCCTGAACATGCTCAGCTCGGCCTTATTAATTCTGTCATTACTCTTCAGAATTTACAAGGCATCTGCTGTAGTGAAAAGTTCAAGTGGCAGTATATGCACATGCACACACACATACGTATGCACACATGCACAACCCTCTGTGGCTGCCTGCTGCCCTCTCTTCCACTGCACTGGGAGCCTTGGTCTCTATGACCTACCACACCCAGGGCCTTTACCTCTTCCTGCAAGTCTTCATCCTACTTTCTGCAAATCTGGGAAAATAAAGCAACCAAAAGAGCCTCCACCCAACACACCCAGCCGAGAGCTTCTCCCACCTTCTGAACAGTGTGAAAGACCTGCCCTCCATGGCCCTACTCCACTGTAGTATCTGGCCTCAGGCCCCTATATCACTTGCATCTGGTTACCAAGGGCCTGTTGGGTTTCCTATTTCCGAAGCAGACGTGCAGACTTTGACCTCCACATAATCCCCGATGTTACCATTTCATCTCTTTGCATCTCTTGAGGACACCACTCTATCGCCGAGTTGTTTATTTTCCTTGAACCCACTCCACCCAAAGCACCCTCAGCAGCGTGGCAGCAGCCTCCACTGAGCTGCTGCTTAGCTCTCGGCCCCACCCCTTGCAGCAGCAAGGCCTGAGGCAGAGCCTATCTGCTTCTTTAGAAAGAGCCACTACCTTGAGTTCCTAAGGCAGAGTCTTCTCCCCCCCCCACCCCTTTCTCACTGCTACTTCCTCTCCTTCCTGTTTCCAGAATAATTCTTGAGGTCTTACACCCAAGGTCAGGAAATTCTGCCCTATGGGTCAGATGGATTTGCAGTGAAGTTCTGTTGTAACACAGCCCATCTTAATCATTTATAGCTGTCCGCCAAGGCTGCTTTGTGCTACAAGAGTCAAGTTAAACAGTTGCAGGGAAGACAATACGGCCTGCAGAGCCTAAAGTATTTACTGTCTGGTACTTTAGGAAGTTTGCCAGCTACTCTTCCAGATCTATAAATACTGCCATTCTCAAAACTCCGTCTTTACCGCCTCTGTCCCCACGCTCTCCAGAGCAAGCTAATCGGGCCCTGTGACCTTAAATGCCACTCATGAGCCCGAAGTCCTTCTCTTGACTAAGCCTCTTCTTTGGACTCCAGACTCTCAACCCACCTCTGCAGTGGGCATTTTGATTGCTGTCTCATTCATCCTAAAGCAAACTCCTTGCCCCCTGCCCTGTCAACACCCCGAGTCCTCATCTCCAATCCTCCCCAGCCCAATCCTCATTTCCTGCCCCGTCCCCTCCACCCTCACCTCCCATCCTCACTCCCCTCTGGCATAAATGTTCCCCAAGTCCTTATTTCTGTCCTTCCACAGCCTCCTCTTCATTTCCTGCCCTGTTCTCTCCTCCACCCTCACTTTTCATCCCGCAACCCAAACCATCCTCGCTGCGAGTCCTCACTCTCTGCCTCCACAAGGACCCCCTCGTCCTTGCTTTCTGTCCTTCTACCAATCCCCATCCTTGTTTCCTGTCCTGCCCCCATTCCCATCATCCTTCATCTTCATCCTCACTTCCTGTCTCAACCCCACTCCCTCCATCCTCATCCTCACTTCCTGTCCCGCCCCCATGCCCACCATCCTCCATCCCCATCCTCACTTCCTGTCCCGCCCCCACGCCCACCATCCTCCATCCCCATCCTCACTTCCTGTCCCGCCCCCATGCCCATCATCCTCCATCCCCATCCTCACTTCCTGTCCCGCCCCCACGCCCACCATCCTCCATCCCCATCCTCACTTCCTGTCCCGCCCCCACGCCCACCATCCTCCATCCCCATCCTCACTTCCTGTCCCGACCCCATGCCCATCATCCTCCATCCCCATCCTTGCCCACTGCCACTCTACTCTGCACAATCTTTACTCTCTAAGTCCTGTCCTTCCACTCACCCGCCTCTTCCCCTGGCCTCCCCTTGCCCATTTTCTCCTTATATAGACCTTCTCACTTCATTGGAAACCCTTGTACACATCCTTGAATGTTCTCTCACACCCAAAGTTCAATTCATCAACACATCCTGCCTGCTGCCTCTTCCAGGTATAGATCTTGACCACTACCAATAAGCCTCCACCGTCATTAGTCAGGATCCTGCTCCCCTGGCTGGCCTCTGTACACATAGCCTGCTACAGTATACTCTCCGGATGACAGTCAATGATGCTCAGATATCAGAGATCAGACACACAGCTCTCCTTGAAGCTGTACAGAGTTTGAGAAGACTGAGTCTGGCCTCTGACCTTGCAGTTACTGTTGACAACCCAGTATCTTAAACTCTGAGGTCTTTCCTGACAGACTGCCAGTCCACAATATCCACATAGACCAGTTCAGTTGTTCCAGCCCTCTGAGGAGTGTGCTACTATAGAAAAAGTTCTTCGGGGCACATTCTCCCCAAAGTCACTCCCTGTCCCCCTGGCTGGCTGTATATTTCTCCATGCCCTCAATCGTATTTACCTGTGGTCTAGTGATCATCTTCCCACCAAGAATCTAATCTCAAAAAGGCCAGAACCTGGGCCAGTCTCATCAACTGCTATATTCTTGCTTCTTGGAGAATTCTGTCCATTCTCAAGATTTGGGATGCGACCCAGAGAATACCTAAATGTGCAAAGCTTTTGCACATTTTAAAAAGTGGAAGGATATGGAAGAGAAATAAACTGCACTCTGAAAAAAAGAAAAATCAGAAAGGCAGAGCTGTATCGTAGGGCTCACACATCCAAGGCAGCCATCTTCCTGGATGACCTGCCCCAGGGATGTACTGAATCAAACCAAGTTCCAGTGACAAAATGACTATACAACCAGAATCCATCTGCAGAGCCTCCTGGAGATCAGCATGGCCATGGGAAGAAGGGGTTTCTGTGGGGTGGACAGAAGTGCAAAACCAGCTGCTTTGCACCCAAATGTTAGTCAGTTGGAATCCTGACCAAAGGGTTGGAGAAAGGGCTACCTGGGCATTGAGGGAACACAGGGTGGGCTTTACACCAGCAGGGTTCCAACAGTAAACCTCAGTTGCAGCCCAAGCCTGTTTCTCCCCGAAAAATTTGCAACCTACAATTTTAAAAGAAGCAACCCTCAGGACTTTCCTCCAGTAGAGATTCAGACTCTAAACCTGCCTCTGGACCTCACTTGCTTACTTAAACTTGGCCCCAGTTTTAAAGTTTTTTTTTTCTTATTGGCTAATAAATTTGAAAACCCTAAGTTCCCAACAGAAAGGGGGATCCATCGAGTGGCAGCCATCACAACCCTCCCTTCTGTCTACCTGGAACCCCACAAGGCAACTTCTCAACAGGAACAAACTCAAGAACTCAAGAGAGGAAAATGAAAGTCACTTGGATCACAGCCCACTTCTGTCTCTGTGTCTCCCTCCCTTACCGTCCTCCCTCATTGCCAGGGTGTCCCCAGCTCCTGAAGTATCTCCCTCCCTTTGTTCCCTTCAGTGTCACATTGCCCCAGCCGACAAACTACAAAGACTTTCTAAGAGAGCAAATCTCCCATTAGGAAAGGGAACCTGCCAAGGGTGTCTTAACTTCACCTCAATGCAGCCCACAACCCCCTTGGCAGACAGAGATGTTCCTCACTAACTCTGACTCCAGACACCAATTCCTTAGAGAACGGCCCTCCCACTGTCCAGATTAGTCACAACCTTTCAAACTCAGCATTCATGATGTTTTGTCTTCCTGGGCCTTCTGAGACCACCATTTCCCTCACTGATAATGGCACCTATGTTCAGCATCACACTGCAGAATTCAGCGAAAGGTTCACTGGCACCCAAAGTCACTATTGGCTTCTCAAGCAGCCATGAGGGCTACACAGGATGCTAATTCACACTTGGGAAATTCTTGCTGTTAATACACAAGGTACGATTCGCTGGCAGAATTCGGCTGTTCCCACAATTCCATATCCATTCCCGATTGATCTCTTCCGCTGCAAAATGGGGAGAACACCTTGCCCCACATCTGAAGCTTCCAAATACAAAATACCACATACATTTGGGTTCTTATTAAAATAAATAGAGCAGCAAATTCTGTACACACAGCTCCTCAAGCAACCCTGCTTGCTGCAAGGTTGCTTACTCCCCCCCCCCCATTAAGCCTGCAAAAGCCCCAAGGTTATGCCCATGAGAGCCACCACCAGTCCTGCTGTGAGAAGGTACCCCAGAGTCCTCATGTGACCCGACACACTTCATGGAGCTAGCTAGCTGTGTCTTCCACCCCAAGCAAGCTGACTTGGCTGCCCAGAGTTTATGCAACAGAGGAAACCACAGTGGCACAGGTACAAATGAGACTCCCGAGCAGGATACAGACAGTGGGGTCACCTCTGCCTCATCACCCACTGCCCCTGCTCAAAGTGAAAGAGCTGACAGGGTACTGATTTCATCTTGACTAAAAAGAAGGGAAGGGTGTGTCTCCACACTATCCCATGGAAATCTGCCAGTCCTTCAAGAGTATACAGAGTTCAGCAAATTCTCTATTCTGCAAAGACCATGGTGTCTAGCACCAAAGCGCTTTGGGCTTGTTTCTACCGATGCATTGTTTCTTAACCTTGATTGAGTTGCAAACCTCTCTGTGCCTTAACTTCTCCACTTATGATGCATGGAGACATACTACTCGAAATGCTAAGACAGGTCTGATGGCAGTGGCAGACAGGACCTGGGCTGCGGTCATGAGGTGTGCAGGAAGTCACAAGGCCTGGCCACCCACAGTGACTGTCACCTGTGCAGAGGGAGAGGATGAGTTCTTACAGACAAGAGCCTGCTGGATTTCAGGACTGTGTTTATTCATCACCTTCCCATACTGTGTAATACTGAGGACACATGCCAGTATTACACAGTACGCATGGAGCTTATACTGCTGTTACATGTATAGACACTACTGGAATGTCTATGGTTGCAATGACTGCTTTAGAAGAGCATTGCTCCTCTGTGGGAGAAGAGTCAGATAGGGTGTAGGAGCCAGGAGGAGATGGCAAAAGGACTGGTGTACACATGAACTCAGAGACGGCAGCAGCATGCACAGGACCTGCACAGGTCTACACTGGATAGGGTCGCAGCATTGAGGGGGAAGTAGACACAAGCCCCCATTCCTAGCCCAGAAGCTATCTCCAATTGATAACTGCGTGCAAAAGATAAATTCATTTTCTCCAATGGAGTCTCACTGGAGAAACAAACAAGTCTTAAAGGCAGACTCCATGACCAGTGGTAGATGGCTAACACAAAATGAACTCATAATTTTTAGAGATTCTTTGTCTCATAACCCTTTATCTGAGCTTTTTTTTTTTAACTTTGCCTGTCTTTTACTTATGTGTTATAGTTTCTGATTTTGTGTTTCAGTGGGCTTTCTGTGTATGTAAGTATGTGTGTCTGCACATATGTATATGTTTTTTTATGCTTTTCTTTGGCTCATTTTTTTTCTGCTTCTCTGTTTGTCCCATTCCATTTTGTTTGTTTTTATTATTTTTTTCAGATACCTGATGGTTTTCTAAATAATGAGGGGGGAGAGAGAATATGGGTGTGTGGGGTGAATGTGGGGGGGGGGATGGTGGAGAGTCTGAGTGTATGAGAAAAGATTATTTCCAATATATAAAAAAGAAAGAACATTGTTTCTGACTTGGAAAATATTGTTTCTGACTTGGAAAATAACATTTTTATCCTGTAAGTAATTTAGAAAACTCAAAAAAGTAAAAAAGAAAAAAGTAAATAAAAGTATCCATTTTCAAGTTATCATATTCCATTCCACTTTAACTGTGATTACACTCTATTTACTTTCCAGTCTTTACTTAATAGATATATTATTAGCACTTTCTGCATCCTTATATATTATTCAATGTAGTTTTAATAGTTTCTTTGATTTCCATTTTATAGATGACCCATATTAGATTTAATTAATCCCCCCACACAATGTTTTGTTATCATGAATAATGCTGAAAGAAATATCCCTGATTAGAACTACTGTGCACATCTCTATTTCTTTAGGGTTAATTCCTTGGAGAAGACCTGCTTACTGGTTTAAAGGGCATTTTTGAGACCTGTCTCATATTTTCAAATTATCTTCCCACCAGCGAAGCATATAAATGTCTATTGTTCCCTGCAACACTCCCACCAACATCGGATAGGACATTTTTCATTTTGTCTAATATATTAGGTGGCTAACAATATCTTGGTTTTAATTATGAATACTAACCACAAGGCTTTTGCATAATCTAACCACTTACTTCTTTTTCTATGTTTTGAAGAATCTGTCCAAAGGCTGTTGCCCATTTTCCTACTGAAGGAAGTTTTTTTTTTCTCCTCTAAAATTCAGCAGAAAAATATTTCAGCACCTCCTGAACCTGTGCTTTGACGGTCCTTTCCATCAGGGCATGGGTCCTAACGCCCTATTTATATCCTCTCTCTGTATGCTGAAACCATTCCCTTTTCAAAATTTTTAAGTTGTATTTATTTTATGTATATGGGTGTTATGTCTGCGTTTATGTCTGCACAGTACCCACAGTTGCCAGAAGAGGGCACTGGATCCTCAGGAACTGGAAATGCAGACAGTTCTGAGCTGCCATGTGGGTGCTGGGATTCAAACACAGAACCTCTGGAAGAACACAGCTGGGGTCCTCCACTGCTGAGCCATCGCTCCAGACCATTAGCCCATTTCCTCTTATCCTACTTAAGAAGCAACGGCCGGTCTCTCTTATCACATGTCAGCTTGTCCTCATGGGGATTCAGAGGTCCTTTTCCTTGCCCCCTGATCTGGTGTGAATCATGAAGCCAGTAGATCTCCCATTAACAGTGGTAGCAGCTCTGTTACGGAACATACAAGTCATGGCAAGCAAGTGGAAGTCAGATGTGGGTCCTAGGGATCAAACTCTGTTTCTCCAGCTGTACAAGTTCTCCAGCAATCCTCGGACGGTCCACAGGTCTTGCATAGCAGGCTGTTTCCCAAGGAGCTCAGATTCATGCAGGCAACATGCCCTTCCCTGACAATTTGCATGCTTCCTGTAATTCAGTTGTGAGGCAAATGAAGACACCTGCAGAAGTCACCTCAGCCCTGGAAGTCTTCCCAGACCTGTGCTGCAAGTGTCTTCAGTGAGCCGTCTTGCTAGCCTCCCTGGTGGTCCCCATCTTCTTTCGGGCTCCCATTCGGGCTCCCGTTACATTTCACCAGCCCCAGGCTGTGTCTTCCCTTCCTAACCCCCGCCCCAAACTTCATCTTCTCCACTTGGCAGCTACCCAGGCTCTTATACCTAACTCTAAAGGAGACCATGTCATTTCTCGCCTGAAACTGGACTCTTCCTACCTGGCAAGGACCCAGAACCCTTCCTCCTGTTCTTTCCCCCAAAGCCACATCTTATACATTGAGATTCAAGTGCACCCGAGTACTGCAGGCATGCTGTGCTATCCCATGCTTTCGAACTGGGCAAACATGGCTCCCCTCTCTGATAGACCTGGTAGCAAGTTGTATTTTCCCTACTCTTAACCATTCCTTTCTTCCAGAGGCTTCTTATGAATCCCATATCCCCACACACACACACAGCACACACACACACACACACACACACACACACACACACCGCAGTAAGGACGCGCTGAGCCTCAGAGCCAAGATCCCGCTCTTCTCTCACACATTCATTTCAAGTATAGTCCCCAGCATCAAACTGAGGAGCAAAGTGTAAATGCAGGTGAAGGTCATCCTGAAGGACAAAGGTGTGAAGAACGCACTGCGGGTGGGGCGGGGGTGGGGCTTACAGTCTAATGGATCCCTCAAAGTTCTCACCCACGCAGTGGTTACCCCTCTCTCCCTCTGCAAACAGATTCTGATTCTACGATTCTACTCCCTCCTCCGTCTCTTCCAGAGCTCTCTGTTCTTGCAGTCCTTCTCACACGCTGGGGCCTGACCATCCCAGTTTGGTACCTGCAAGGAAAGTACTTTCTTCCTTTGGTTCCTTTAAGTCTCCCACCTAAGCCATTTCGTGGATAGACATTGTGCCCTGCTGCCTGAGTCTGAGGACTTAGGCTGTGGTGTTGACTCAAACACCACGAAGCAAAGACCTTCCTGGCTGCTGCTGCATTGTCTCGTATGTGAGGCTCTTTCCGGACCCCGTAGAAAGCCAGACTTTGGACCCTGGGAAAGCTCCCACGGGCCAGACCTCCACCTGCCTCTAATGCTCTTTCACATGTAGCTGTTTGTTCTGCTTGTTAAAGGTAACGGGTACAGTTATTTATTTATGATATGACCTATGTCGTGGGCCTTTTTATTCCATTATTTTAGTGAAGAAATTGAGTGGATATCTATAATCTTTAACCTTTGCAAGATTCAAATTCAGCATCTCTCATGATTTCTCCCTGTCTCTTCTTGGCGCTCCCTTCTCTATTTCCTCCTTTTTGTTCTGAGTCCTGACAGAAATGCTAGCTCGTGGCCGGGCAGTAGCACGTAAAGCCCCCCCCCAATACACATACACACACACACACACACACACACACACACACACACACACACACGGAGAGATGGCAAAAGCATCTCCCTGTCTGGAGATGGACCGGTATACTATATAAACTACAGAGAATGCAATCAGGGACAGTGTGAGCAATGGGGTTGTGGAAAAGGCACTTAATGTGGCCAGTGGATGCTGTGGGATAAACACAAAATGTGTGCAGTGGGTGCCATAGAGAACATAGTACCAGCAATGGGTATCAATGGACCATCAATGAACAGGCTACCAGCAATGGGTATCAATGAACTATCAATGAACATGCTCAGCTGCAGGTGTCGATCTTTGCCCGTCAGGTAGAGAGATATCAGGAGCCCAATGAATCAAATGGCCTATTTAGTTGGGGAATTAAAAGGAAATGAGCTACGGAGAGAATAATAGTGATTCTGAAGACGGGGTCGGGGATGCTTAATTCTGGTCTCTGTTCTGGCACTGATTGCCTGGATGATGCCACCAGATGCTTTCGCCCCTCTGGGATCATTTGCCAGGTCTGCAGGAAAAGATTAGGGCTAACAGGAGATCTCCAGGCAATAGCCAGAATACTCCCATCGAGGTGGCACCCAGCTCAGGGCAGAGCGACCCAAGGAGCATTGCAGGTTCCCTGCTTTCCTCGCTCGCCCCAGCCTTCGCAACTTTCAGCCCCATTGCCAAGGGTGTCGTTGGGAGAAATGGTTGTACATCCTACCCCAGGAGAGAGATGGATCCTGAGACTCAAGGATTCTTGCCCTTTACCAACTCAGTTCTCCAACTCGAACTCCAGCTAACACCTCCAGCTTATCCATTTCTTAAACATTATCTCAGAGGCTCGAAACCTTCCCTTTAAAAAAAAAAAATTCTTGCTGATGGAAAATTCTTCCTCATACCTAATCTAAGTCCATCTGCTGCAATTTCTGTCTATTTTCTCCCGTTCAATCCTTGCTGGAGATGGAGAACAGCTGGTCACCATCCTCCATACAGCATCCTCTCCTAGAGCAGAATCAGCTATGACATCACCCCCAGCCTGTTTGTCTTCTGGCACACCATCCACTATGCCTCCTGACCTGTCTTCCCAGATTCTGGCTCTGAAGCTATGAGCAGTCACCATGGTGGCATTGGAGGCTGCAGAGCTGTGGCCTCCACAGCAGGAGGCAGACTCCCTGGCAAGATCTAAAGGGAAGGTCACTGCAGAAAAAGACCTGGAAGAACACTGTCCGATCTTTTTTGACACGGGAGGAAAGTAAAAGCCAAAAGGAGTAAATGAGTATGATGTCTAAGATCAAATCCCAGGGTTCAAGTGCCAGACCCCATGTTCATTCATTCATTCATTCATTTTGGTGGTGGTTGGGGGTAGGATCTCTTTATATGCCTAAGCTCACCTCAAACCCTACATCTTCCTGTCTCCACCCTCCAAGTACTAGGAAGACAGGCATTTGCCACTCCACCCAGCTAAAAGCCCCAATCCTACCACTGCTCACTAAGTGGTCCCAGCAGTGTCTCAGCTGACAAGCAAAGGGCCACAATTTCCCTGTTTGCATCTCTCCAGCTCTGTCTTCCTTGTGATGCTAGCAGATGCCTGGAACTACTACTACAAACATCTTTGGGTTTTGTTAAGATGTACTCAGATACCTGGTGCAAGCATAGCTCCCTGGTAGTGTGGTGCATTCTACCAATACAGGAGAAAGATGTCTCTGTAGGTTACACTGTTGACTTAAGTGTAAGGGAGTAAAGTTGGTCTTTTCAAATGACTGATAGATTAGGGTTAAAGAACAAAGAAATAGGGAGCTTAGCAGACAAGCTACGCTGTCTGCCAACGTCTCCAAGGTCAGTCCTCAGCTGGACCGTGTAGAGGCTGTGGAAGGGGTGTGGAGGAGTGATCCTCAGGACAGTGGAGCAGGGATGCCCTATATCTGGTAGGAATCACCTTTGCCCAGAGGTATCTGCTCTGTCTGCCTCACACAAATCAGCAACACGCTACTCACGAACCCCACTGAGGCCTGAGATAGAACTGAACTTCATGAAAGGGGCAGTGGTCTCCCGTGGCTAACTCAGCCTTCCTGGGATCTCCTGTTAACTCTTTAGGAAATGAAATGAACAGGGTGTCTGAGTAAATCTCTCCTAGGGTGTCCTGAAATGCTGGGGAGAGCCAGGATGGAAGAAGGAGAGAGAAATACACCTGCCTATCAAATTGGGTAAGGTACCTGCCTCAGGTTCCCTGCAGAGATGGAGGATGGAGATGTGAGTGTGCAGAAGAGTGAGTCAGACGAACTAGTTACTCATAATTTTCCTAAATGAAAGCCAAAGGACACTTGAGCCCAGAGAACACATTTCCAAGCCTACATTTCAAAACATCCACTTCCCCGTTTTGAATAAACAGAGGGACACTGTGACTTAATCTTGACAACTTTCAGGGATGTTCCAAGCTGCTTCAGACCTACAGACACCCTGTCCCCGACGATGGCTGCGAAATGCATACATCCGCAAAGAGAAAGAAGACATCAGGACAGCGTTTACCAAAACACCTAACCCAATATACGTGCTTATTTGATTTCCCCGAAACCACAAAATTAAATTTTAAAACAGAAAATAAAAAGGACAGCTCTCTGATAAAAAAAAAATTTAATATGTTTTCAATCCTATTTCTGGGCACAATTTTCTTTAGCAGAAAAAAAAAATAAATCTGCACAAAAGGGTTGAGCTCAAAGCAGGATGGCAAAGAGATTACTTATTGACATGTTTATCATGGGAAGGGATGTTGGGGGGAAGGGGGCGGGGGGGGGGGTGGAACTGAGATCCAGAGTAGAGGAAGTCTCTCCTTTGCCAAGGGAATCACACTGAGCATGGACACAGCCCTCCATATCATAGTGCCTCAGTGACAGAAGTCCTGGCTGGCCAACTGAGGAGAGGGAAAACAGCTAGACGCATGGTGCCATCCAGCTTCCTAGCTAAAGCCATCGTGTTCAATTTGACAAGATGACAACTAACAAATTTAATTTCCTGAGCATCCGTCGGTCCCTTCGCACACAAGCAAGTGCTCCACTTCACAATGAGTTAATCAGCCACCTTCCAGGGATTACCTTCTCCAAAATGGATCGGAGCAGAGAGAGGTTCAGGGTCCTGGGGTTTGAGCCTACATGGACCGGACCGGACCGGACCGAGGCGAAGCTACAATGAGAGTGGTTTGAGTTTTGTCAATTACTCTCCAGCTCCTATACTCCTTTTTTTTAAAGCTTAAGTTGTTATTTTAATGATCTCTGTTCCAAATGAGGAAATACAAGGAAGAAGAATGAGGAGGAGGAGAGAGAGAGAAAGCAGTGCTCCAACATGTCCCACTTGTACTTTTCGAAGCTCCCTCAGCTCCCTCCCCCCACCCAGCCCTTTCCTCTGTGCATGAGTCACCACGAGGAGCTGTTTTAAAATGCCGTGCTTTAATGTTCTCTATCATGATCGGCATCAACAGATCACAGATTGGCATAAAGTGAAGGGGGACCCTAAGTTTCTGCTCCTGGCTTCTAGCCCAAGACACCCCTCAGACTCAAAAGCTTACCTAATTTATTGCTATGTTCATTTAAAGAAAAGGAAAAAAAGGGTATCTGCAATCAGGTCACTTTCTCCATCCTAGGCCCTGACCCTGTGGCCTCTGTGGAGTCACGTGTCTTACATCCCAGAGAAAAAAGTCCTTTAAATCTGCCCCCAACAACCTAGAAAAGTCCAACTCCACTCAGAGACCTTGGCTAGCAGGAGTCATGCTATGCAGAGCTCAGGGTTTATTTTGCTGCTTCTAGCCAACGTGAGTACATCCTAACCAACTGTAACCACAGAAAGCTAGACAGACAGCTATTTCTTCAACCATTGGGAGTAGAACTTCCATAATCACAGTTCCCACCCAAAAACAGTTGTCTAAGGATGCGAAGGAGAACCTGTTGTGTGTGGTAGTGAAGAAAATAGGACTCATAAGCAGGAGTGACTCACGGAGCAGAAGAATCAAAGGCTGTCACACCTCAGAGGCAGAGGGGAGAACTGTCACAGGGGTGCGCACGGTACTGCTGAGAACCTCTCCCAGAACAATCTTATCAGAACTCTCGCAATGGTTTCAAGTCTGGGACAGAAATCGAATGGAGGAAATTCACCTGAACCCCACATGCCCCAAATCCCAAGGACTTGTTATATCTATCACCTGGAGACTGGAAACATCAGAGGATGTCACAGGTATGACACACCGCTGCATGCCCTATGGTGACGGACACAAAATCAGAAACTACCTGCATGTCAAAATAGGGAGTCCAAGGCCACATCCATCACCTTCACCCCCACTGGGGACAGCCACTTCCTCAAGGGCCACTTACCTTGCCCTGTCCTGTAGCAAAAGTCGGCAGAAAGGATGGATCTCGATCTCCAGGATCAAAAGCGTGTCTCAGTGCAAGTGAGTCCCTGTACTCCCAACAATGTGGAATGTTAAACAACCAACCAAGGGCCACCGTGAGCTTTTCTATTTGAAGATCAGTTATCAGAAGCAGTGTGGACAGGGACTGCAGCACCATCTACCTGAATGGATGCACCTAAGCTTCTAGAATGACTAGCTTCCAGTGGCTTCCCCTCCCACCACCCTCTCCTTCAGAGCTGCTGGGACCTCAGACCCGGGCCTTTCTCTGATAGTAGTGTAAAGCACCCAGAGATAAAATTCAGCTCCATCCTCACTGTTTTTCGGGACACAACGAATCAAGAAAGTGTTCCAGAGTGTTCAGGAGCTAATCAATGAAGTACTTTCTTTGTCAACGGTAAGGGTTTCTTTTTCACTAAGTTAGGTGATACGCAGATAGATGTTCACAGGGTCAAACAGGACAGGCTCCTACACCCTACAACATTTCTCTTTTCACCAAAGAAGACTGACGGAGAAGGAGTGGGCAAAAGTAGCCCAGGAGAAGATGAGAAAAGTTTGAGGAAGGACTGAAATTGAAGGTCACAGTAGTTTGAGCAAGGCAGGTCAAGGTATAGCGGATATGGCAGACCCGATGGCAGAAAATCCAATCAAACCAAGCTTGCTTCTGGAGCCTGCTCATGGATATGGTCATAGCATCATTCTGGCCCAGGAAGTGGCCAATCCGGGGTCCAGCCTCATCATTCAGCAAAACTGAATCTACACCCTAACCCTGCAGGTCCTCTAGCGCCAAAGCAGACCCATTTCCACGAACCTGAGCGCAGCTAATTAAGAGTAGTAAACAAGTCTAGCTCTTGCGGGTGCAGAAGTTTTCCCAAATTGTAGGCTTGTTTTCCTCCCAACAAAGGCAGTGGGTCTCCGCCTTTGTCACCTTTCCTCCCCTTAAACTTTTCTCTCTGCAATCCTCCACCTGTGCTAACTGCAAGCCTGAGCGAAAACAGAGCGGAAGCAGCCCCCTCTCCCGGGACACAGATAAAGGTACCTTCTCCGAGAAGCAGAGGGGCTGTTGTCCAGAGGCTCGCCGCTCGCCCGGCGGAGCGCAGGAAGACGCTGCCGGGATGGAGCACGCTTGAGGATGCTGCGTTCCTGTCTCTGCGACCAGACCTTTCAGCAGCTCGGACCAACTGTGCTAGCGATGCACTTAGCAATTATCTGCTGGCGCCGACGCCCCGCCTCCTGCTCTTGTGATTGGCTCTCCAGTCCCGGGCAGGACTGCATTGGTCTCGGCCGACCTCACTCATTGCTTTGGCTTCTACTATTATCTAAGCCATCAAAGGAAATAATTCCATGTTTCATTGACAACCTGTAAGGTTCTCCTCCCGCCAGGTGTCGGGGGTAGAACTGGGAGTCCAGAGAAGGGAGGAGAGGACAGTCGAAAAAGGTGGGGGTGGGCGAGAAAGAGAGTGGGGGGTGGGAGGTGGGAGGAGAGAGAAAGAGAGAGGGGGAGAGAGAGAGGGGGGGGGGGAGAGAGAGAGAGAGAGAGAGAGAGAGAGAGAGAGAGAGAGACAGACAGACAGACAGACAGACAGAACTGAGGTTCTTACTCCAGCATTTTAACTTCCACAAAACAAAGCCCATTGCAACAATTATCCAGCCTTATTTCCTTATTTCTCGCCCTTGTTGATAAACATTCCCGAGGCTTGTGGAAATCATAACGAGGGTTTCTGTTGGTATCTGAAGGCTCCAGAGAGCAGAACAAGGTTCAGGGCTGAAGAAACCGAAGAATGCTTTTACACCTTAGAGGTCATCTGAAGGTCATTTCAAATTGTTCAGGGGGTCATATTATAGGCTTTGTCTTGTTCCGTGTGCCTAGTCCTTTTCCCTAAAGGTCCACTAACTGCCCCAACCTGAGGTCGCAAATTCCCTTTGAACACTAGTCTGGAAGGAGCTGTTTTCAAAGTCCACAAAAGTCTGGGATTTCTCACCAGGAGAGGTCCAAATGGACAGGCACGCAGGATCTAAGCGTTTGTTTGTGGAAGGGGAGGAGGAGGAGGAGGAGGAGGAGGAGGAGGAGGAGGAGGAGGAGGAGGAGGAAGAAGAAGAAGAAGAAGAAGAAGAAGAAGAAGAAGAAGAAGAAGAAGAAGAAGAAGAAAGAGTGTACCTTTCTCCTACATCTGCTTCTCCCTCGGAAGCATAAAAAGGGTTTTACTCTTTTCCACCTTCACGTCTCTTCAGCCTGCTGAAGATGTGGTTTAGAATCTGTTAAGAAAAATGATTAAGGAGATCCTCTGAAAGAAAGGTCTTAGACAATCTAGTTCCAAGGCAGAGAGCAGCTCATTGCAGACCAATGCTCGCCCACTGTGCGCAAGGCTCTGGGCAGCTCATGGGCAGAACGCGTACCTGCCCACCGTGTGCAAGACTCTGGATTTGCTTCTGGGAAGTGTTTAATTAATTCAAAGGAAAAGAAAAAATAAAATCAAGTTCCAGGTTCAAGAGCCAGCCCTTCGGGCTTCTCACACTGGGATTCCACCTCCCTGGAAAGGACACATTCAGTCCTGCCTCATCCCCACATGATCTGCTGTCCTCCACAGCCTCGGCAGCAAGCTGTTTGTCATCTTCCACCTGGTGAGGTGATGTCTAACTCACACATGCATGCTGGTTCCCTAAATATAGTCTGAACTCTGGGAGGATGGAGATGCTCTTGAGGCAGGCAAAGGAGGTAGTCTACCTCCCTTCTTGTAGTGATGTGTAAGGATGTGCTTGGCACACTCTGTGCACACACAGTCCTCTCCAGACAATGCACCTAGCAAGCTCAGAATCCCCTGATCAGGCCGTTTCATGATCATCCACATCAGGCCATGTCATGATAGTACAAGTTCCCCCACTCCTGGTAACAATCAAGTGTAGACAGTTTCTATTCAAGTGTATTCCCAACAGATCTGAGTGTGAAGAATAGAAGGGCCAATCCAGCCTGAACTAACTGCGTTAGGGAGAATCCTCTATTTACCATCTTTATGTTTATATAATTAAAATCACATGCATTATGGAGACAGGCACAATAGAGAAAAGACTGTGCAGCCTACCTATCAGTCTATGCAGAGAAGCACTTTAACTACATCCCTTAGTCATCAAACCCTCTTACTTCGGCCCCAGAGGAACAGACCTCAGGCTGCAGCTTAAAGCTCTTGAGAGTTTTCACTCCTGAGGTCTACTGTCAACCTTTCCAATGCATCCATCGTTAATCTAGACTAGTGTTTATCTTCACATAACATTATCTTGCTTCTTCTGCAAATCTGCATGGCTTTATCTTCAATTCTTTCAATAAGAGACCAAGAATCTGGACACATCCAGCCCAGGCCTTAGCCTCTGGTAACAGCATCTTGTATATGTTTATAACTAAAATTCACAGACAGCAAAGATACCTAGTGAGGGGCTGAGCACTGGAATTAGTTCCACACATAGGTGTGCAGTTCTGAGCCTCACAGAACTCTAGCTCTTAATAGTCTGAGAGGGGAGAGGCCACTTCAGAGTCCTAGAGCTCTAAGGTTGGAATGAAGGCTGTGAACTTTCATAGCTTGTGACATGATGCCAGGCCTGGGTCCCTCTACCTTCCCCTTCATTCGACACTGTCACTGGCAACAGAGACAGAGATACAGTTCTATACCATACAAGAACATGAGAAGTCCCCTTGTCTTTGAAGGACATGGACTCAGTTAAAATCAGATCCTTGACTCCAGCTCACAAAAGGATTTCAGAAATAGTCAGTATAAAGCAGAGTTGTGGTTTATTAAAAGATGTGTTTATATAGCTTTAAGAAAGATGAAGGGGTTGGGGATTTAGCTCAGTGGTAGAGCACTTGCCTAGCAAGCACAAGGCCCTGGGTTCGGTCCTCAGCTCTGGAAAAAAAAAAGGAAAAAAGAAAGAAGATGAAAAGAAGGAGCCATTTAGAAAGGAAGGGAGGTGCAGCTGAGAAATATTTGTGGGCTTCTCTAAGAGAGTCTCGCTTCTTTGTGATCACAATGGTCCCATCTAGGGTTTTGGTGGGTCTGGAAACTTTTATCTTCAAAGGTTTGCTAAAGAGCCTCTTCTACTTTGCTTTCTGTTCCTGTGATACACACCATTGCCAAAAGCGACTGGGAAAGAAAGATTTATTTGATGTTACTGGGGCAGCCCACAATTAATGGACATTAAGTCAGGAGATGAAGAAAGCAGAACTGAAGCAGAGACCATGGAGGTGTGTGGCTTACTGGATCACTCTCTCTAACTCACGATTAGCCTGCTGCTAATACAAGGCAGGGCTACCTTCCCAAGGATGACACAGCACACAGAGGGCGGGGCCTCCTGCATCAATTGGCAGCTAAGAAAATGCCAATAGACATGCCAAAAGACCAGTCTTATCTAGCCAATTCCCCAACTGAGATTCCTGTAAATAATCCTGGTCTGAGAGCTAAAGATAATTAGGACAACCCACTCACGGTCAGCTTGATACCAACGTGTCCCTTTAAGTCCTAAACTTTCCATTTCTGTCCCCCCAAATAAGCTTTAAACATTCCACGGTCTTTAAATTTTCAAAGTTTCTTTTCTGTGGGTTCCTGTAAGATTTTTTAAAAAACGATAGAAAAGAAAGAGAAAAAGAAAAAAAAACAGGCTACATATGGTCTTATTCCTAGAGGGAGGAACCAGGACACAATTACAATAATATCGAAGAGAAACCCACATTGATAAACTGTACAGCGTGAAAAGCTCATTGTCTGACATCTGGCACTCATTCAAGATCTTCTAAGTTCCACAGAGCTTGAGTGACTCCGCTGCTCTGGCTTTACAACCTGCAGCTTACATAGCTTCTCTTATAGACACAGGCTGGCTTCATTCCACAGCAGCCACTATCCTGGGTGGGTGCCCATGCTTCTATTATCTCCAATACCCTGCACTCTCTCCTGCAGCTGAGTTCACATTCACCAGTAGACTCTGTGCCTCTCTGATGAGACTCCACCCCTGCCTCTTCAGCTTCTCACCAAGACCCCTTCAGTCCTGGGGTCTCCACTGCTCCAAGGCTGCACCTTCACCAGTGGCCTCGGCTGGACCCCCATAGTGGCAAGGTTCTCATGACCCCTTCAGTCTTGAAGATTCCCAGCCACCAATGCAGCCCAACATGGGAGACTCTTTTATACTACAGAGTTTGGCTGCCAGCTTGAGAGTAGCTTTGGCTGCCTTGGACCACAGCTTCTGCGTACTGACCCTGTGGTGATACTTCCCAGAAGATGACTTTTGATTTCTCGTTAATTACAGCTGATTCTTCAAACCAAGCCAGAGACTCTTAGTTTAAAATACCACAAAAAGAAAAAAAAACAGACATAATGGTCTTTGCTTCTCTCTGAAGTATCATAAGCTCAGCGCCCCTTATTTACATTTCTCTCAACGTTCTTATCATCCACACTTTCACATAACAACCCATTAAGCTCCAAGCACTCAAAGGCTTTTCCAGTCCAAAGTTCCAACCATTTCAACAATCTTCCCTCAGAACAACACAGTCAGGTCAGCCACAACAGCCACTTCCGGTTCCAATCTTTGCCCTGGCTCACTCTACACTGCCGTCATAAACACAAAGCAACTTGTAGAGGAAGGGCTTATTTCAGGGATGGGTTTCAACCATCATCCGGGAACTCATAAGAAAAGTTCAATAGAAATGGAAGGGTGAGACCATGAAGGTGAGCTGCTCACTTCTGGCTCATGCTCATCCCTAGTCTTTAAACAACCCAACACCAGCATGTTCAGGAGTGGTACTCAGACAGTGGGCAGGTCCCTCTTACATCAATTAGCAAGGAAGAAAACGCCCCATACGTGACCACAGGTCAATCTGATGGAGACAATCCCTCAGTTAAGACTCCCTCAGATGTGTTCTAGGTCAAGTTGACTGCTGAAGTCAAATAGAAAGAAGCTACGTGAGACTACTGGTGGTTCCTGGTGTACAGGTGGGGGCACTCGGAAGATGACATTTGATGAGGTAGAATTCTGGGTCACAGGAATGCAAGATAGTGGGATGCCTTTGCTATAAACCAAGTTAATAGTCTTGTTCGGGATTTCCAAATAATGGCTGGGGAGAGGAATGAGGTCATTTATCAAGATCATATACATTTAGATCTTGATCCTGATTCATTGCTATTTTAACATAAAATATCCATATATCAGCAGAATACTCATCTGACAGTCTTCACATAGGATTGTGCTGGAATCCTTGCCTCTCAGTTGGAGGGCAAGGATTGAACCAGACTCAAGGGTGAGGGTTTCCTTCCCTTCTCATAACTTCCCCTGACTTTCAATCATGTTTCAGGTGCCTTCCTTCTCCTTCAGGCACTCAAAGGAATGAAAGGATGTGGAAGGTGTGGGGATTTTTGCATGGTATCATCGCAGAAAAGTCAGTCATTTCCAAAGTGACTTCCCCAAAATGGGCAGGGCTAGCAAGAGAGACACTAAGTATTAGAAACCAAAACATAGGACAAAGTGCTGAGCAAAATGCTTGCTTCCCTCTTGGTCATCTATCTGCCAGGTGCGACAATATGGAACTGCTCTACGCCTCTAAAAGCAACACTGGCCAAACCTGGCACGTATGGTTATAGAGTAAAACCACAAATAGCACTTCTACGACTTAAAAAACTATGGATTCTGGGAGAAGCTTCTTATCATCCTCCACTAGTGTGTGTGTGTGTGTGTGTGAGAGAGAGAGAGAGAGAGAGAGAGAGAGAGAGAGAGAGAGAGAGAGAGACAGAGACAGAGACAGAGACAGAGACAGAGAGAGACAGAGAGAGAGGGAGAGGAAGAGGAAGCGAGAGAAACAAGGAAACAAGTGAGATTGAAATTATGATATTCTCTATGAGAGTTAGGGATAGGAGCACTCACTCAGTGGGATAATTGCTTAGTGTGCACAAAAGCCTGGTTTTGAACCCCAGCCCAACCTGAAACTGGTTGTTTAACTCGCACCTACCTGTAATCCCAGAAGTCCAGAGGCAGAAACAGGAAGATCAGAAGTTCAAGATCATAGCCCAACCAGATGGCTTAGTGATTAAAAACACTGGCCTCCAAGCCTGACAATCTGAGTTTCATTTCTGGGACCCACATGATAAAAGGAAAGAGCTAACTCCCACAAATTGTCCTCTGACCTCTATAAATGGTGCCATGTCATGTATGTGTGTGCACACGCGCACACACACACACACACACACACACACAAAATGTAGTTTAAGAAATTAAATTGATGTCTATTCATTCAAGAAGGTAAAGGCCATCCTTGGCTACATGGCTAGTTAAAGGCCAGGCTGTGATACATGAGGTCCTGTAGAAAGGAAGAAAGAAAGAAAGAAAGAAAGAAAGAAAGAAAGAAAGAAAGAAAGAAAGAAAGAAAGAAAGAAAGAAAGAAAGAAAGAAAGAAAGAAAGAAAAGGAAGGGAGGGAGGGAGGGGGGAGAAGTGGATGTGGTGGCACAAACTTGAAACCCTAGTTCTCAGAAAGTAGAGAGAGGAAGACCAATCTGAACTATATAAGATCCTTCAGCCAAAACCAAAAATTAATAATAACTTTTAACCAGAATTCTCTTGAGCACCCAACAAAAGGTTAATTGTCCCCAATGGAAAAGCAAAACATTACAAATGACTTTCTAAAATGCATTATCTAAAATACCACACACACACACAGAGAGAGAGAGAGAGAGAGAGAGAGAGAGAGAGAGAGAGAGAGAGAGAGAGAGAGAGAGAGCAGGGACAGGGAGGAAGAGAGAAGGGTGGGGGGGAAGGCGCAAACAGTTGATGTCAGTAATTTTAAAACCATTGGCTGCAAAATAGTCTCTTTGAGAGAAGGATGATCTCTTTGTGTCCCATAGATCAACTGCTTGATTTTGGTAGCTGAAGAATGCATATTAGACATGAAGATCCACAGGTATCTGCATCATATTAAATATTAGTCCCATACAACTTAAATCTGTCGGGGTGTGGAATGCACTGAAACCCATTTGTGGGTGGCACTGGCAACTCAGCCTTCTTTAATTTAACAGGTTTCAGAGCATTAGTGGTCTGAAAGGCTTTGGTATGAAAGGTTCCTATTGCATTTGAATTGAGTAATTAAGGAAGATATATGGGTTTCTTTATTAGAAGACAAATGAAATTGCAGCCAGCAGAGCCCCAGCCTTCCTGTGGGTAACCACGTGCTGCAGGAAATCCCCCTGACCTCCACAAGATGTAGGAGGAGTTCCATTCACCCTTCTGTTTATACCATTTTCTCAGTTATCATTTATTTATGCCAAATTCTATTCCTAAAAGGGAGGAGAGGAGAATAAATCTGGGCAATGCTAGGAGAATGAAATGTGTGAAAACACAAGGAAAAGACTTCCCGCACCAGGTCTTTGCTAATTGATGCGAGCCATCCAATGCCATCTCAGTGTATGTGTGCTAATACCAGTACAGGCATTTCTTTCAGTCTTTATACCTTGTTTAGTACAGGATAAGAGAAAGATTTTTTTTTCTTCTCCAAGATCTCTCCAAGCACCTCTTCTTAAGTAGAGAAACACATAGCATCCCTTGCTGGCTAATGGTAATCAAAATCTCCTCTTTTCCACCTCCCCAACCCACTCCCCAATCAAACCTGTGGAGCCAGTGATATTTCTACAAAGTCCAGGAAGAGACCATGGCTTTCAGGAGTGTGCAGATTCTGGGCACTGTTCTTAATGATTTCATGAATTTTAATGAGCCTTCAGAAAGTTCATCTTAAGCAGAAATTTCATGTCTTCATGAAATTTCAAGACAAGTGTTTTATTATTTAAAACAATGATCAGTGCTAGCAAGCCGGTAGTTCTGTTCATTCAAATCATGATCATATTTATTCGAGTCAGTGTCATAATGGGAGAAAGACAGACAGACAGAGTTTTGAAAGGCTGCATTGCCCATCTAAATTGTTTTTATTTCAGTTAAAATTGCATAAGAAATGTGCAATTGAACACTGTTGAGAAATATTGTCCAGCCATGTACCAATGGGCAGGAATTGAAGGAATTCATCCCTCCGGGATGAAGGAATATAGCTATTGGAATTCCTGTCTGCTAGCACCTTGGCCTAAGGGAGACACTTCCTTGGAAGCATGCATTGAGTATCTTATCAATCCTGCCCACACACCATCTATTCATTCCTAACACAGAGGTAATCATAGTTGCTAGAGTTGCCTAGAGATGACAGCCATTTCTCCTGCTAAGGGCTTGCATACACACAGGACCGCAGCCTACTAAACCCAGTCTCAGCACCAGCCGTGCCTCAGCCTGGACCAGTAGAAATGAGAGCCTTCATTATCTGCCTGTACTATCCCGCTCAGATCAGCTCCTGCAGGGGGACCTAAAGATGCCAAGAGGGGTCAACAAGACGCCAAAGGCCACACCTTGGCACAATGAAGCTTCACATCCTGTTTCCTACAAAAGAAGGCAAATTGCTCTATCAGTGTTCTTCCATCCTGGAGGAAAGGACCTGAAGGTGTGGAGATATCACAAGAGTGACATGCGGTAGCTAGTATTTCTTTAAATATGTTTATTTTATTAACTGAGATATGTGAATTTTGTATTCTGTTCTAAAATATACCAATGTTTGTTTTAATATATAATTTAAGGAATAGCCTGCCCAAATATTTGAACCATCCTAATTTTCCAGGAAGATCCATTTTTGTGGAATGTGAGGTTGGAGAATCTCAGGGCCCCAGCTGGCCTCACTTTAGAGATAGATGAATGTCCTACCAACCTTCATTCACTCCATGATTTTCTGTGCCAGTTCTGACACATCCCTCTGGGGCACATTTCCTATCTGACCCTTACCCTGCTTCTCCCAGGCAAATCGCCAGTGTCCTTTCAGGCTCAGGACACATCTCTCTGCAACTTTGTGCCAGACCATTACAGTTCCCTTGTACAGTTTAAACTTAAACCAACTACATATTATTAATGGTTCAGCTATCCACACAAAAGTGAGTACTATGCTAAAGACACACTTAGGAGTCCCCTAAAGGAAAAACAATGACAATGAAGATAGGTCTACTTCGAGTGTGGTTGAGAGCACCTGGACTACAGTAACTCAAGGGAGAACACATCCAGTCATCATGTTGAAGAGATGCTCAGGAGGGAATGATTTGCCCATCCCTGCCTCTTTGTTCATTCACATGCCAACCTCCCAGGAGATGGGGAAGGATGATGATGTTTTAATTTATTTTCTTTTCATTATTTGTGTATATGTGTATGATGCATGGGTATGTTGGAGCCGAGGTGTGTGTGTGAGCACAGAGCTTGGTAGACTGGGCTCTCTCCTTCCACGCCCATGTGGGTTCCTGTGGTTGAACTCAGGCCACCAGGCCTGCAAGGCTTGCCTTTTACCTGATGAGACCTCTGACCAGCCCCTTTGAAGAGGAAGATAAAGACTGGGTCACCTGGATGTTCTTTGGAATGGTCCCTATTAAGAATAAAAGTTGGTCGATAGAAAAAGCTTGAAGAATGTGTGCTTGAAGAATCTTCTACAGTTTCTGTGTATTTAAGACTAGATAAATGTATTTTTACACTGGTGATGAACTATGCATCTTCCCTTCTTGTTCTTCTGTCTTTTCCTCCTCCTCCTCCTCCTCCTTCACTTTCTCCTTTTTTATAAGAAGCAGTTGATAGTATAGTGACGTACAGAAGTTATTAAGGAAATTAAATCAAGCTCAAGTACCTTCTCTTGAGATAACATCCAGTATCAAGAGAAGTTAGATCTGGAATAATAGTCTTGGGCTTCTGTGCAACAGATAGTGTTCATTTGGCAGAGGGAAGAGACCTCAGTAATCTCTTCCTTTTGCTTCTTTGGCAAGCACACTAGGTTTCTTCATGGCATTGTCATGACTGCCCAGTGCCGTGATTCATCACACATGTTCCCCTGGTCACCTTCTCTGGTCCTCTCTCATCCTCTACTTATTTCAAAGACTAAAAAAACACAAACACTCTTTTAAATAGATCTGAGCTTATGATTTCTCCCATCACTTGTCAATGTGATAGGATCTAGAATTACAGGAGAGACAGCTCTTTAGGTACACCTGGAAGAGATTATCTAGATTAAGGTTAAGCTCTGAGAACATCTGGGAGGGATTATCTTGATTATATTAATTGATCTGAGAAGACTTATCTTAATTGTGAGTGGGACAATTCTCTGGGCAAGAGATCCTGAGTTGTATAAAACAAAGGACAGAAACTGACCACCTGGCATGCAAGCTGGCATCCCCCCCTTTCTCCTGGTGGCAGATACACTATGACCCCATGCTTTAGCTCCCTCTGCCTTGGCTTTCCATCCCACCATAATGGGCTGTACCCTCAAATAGTAGCCAAGATAAGCCCTCCCTCCGGACACACTTCCTCTCATTGGAGTATTTATCACACGAGCAGGAATGGAGTTGAAAACAGAGCCAAACACGAGAACCACGGACTATGGTTACTTAAATATTGCATTTACCTTAAGAAAAATGCTTGCCCCCTCCAAACTTAGCTCTGAGTATATAGTTCCTCAGCTCTTAGGCTGCTTCTCTGGGCTCACCTTCAGAAGACAAGTTGGGACCCATGTAGTTCCCAGAATGCTAGTTTCTCTTGATTTACCCCAGCAGTCAGAACTGTGAGCTAGCTTTCCATGCTGCATGATAGCCAAGGGCTCTGGTCTCCCAGAGGGAGCTAATGGAATTCCTCTTAGATGCTCTTTGGTCATTCTCCACACCAGTGAGGCCTTCTGCTCCTCAGTAAGGGGCCTCTGTTAGAAACCTTATGGTAACGTCTTCATTTGATGGCACTTTAAGTTCGTCAGAGAAAAGAGAGTTTGCTATCGACCAGGTCACTCCATACATGTAAGGAGCAAAGACTGACCAGAAGCTGCTACCAGCTCCCACAGAGAGCAAAGTGGAAGGCCTGGTACTCTCTCGTAGCTATGAAAAGACTTCTCTGGGAATTGTGGGAAACAGGCCTTTATTGAGATGGATGGGGGAAAAAAAGCCGTCTTCCTGTAGGCCTGGCTTAAGCATCTCTTCCCTCTAAATCTCCTTGCTTGCTTCTCCTGGCTCTCTTTCCTTCCCTTCACATCCATCTCTCTCCCTCTTCTCTTCTTTATGGTTCCCACTGCCCTATTCAATTTTTAATATCAGACACTCATGACCAATGTTCCTCAAAGTCTCTTCTTTTGCTTACAAGTCAGTCTATGCTAATTAGGAAGCTACTGACAGGAAAGGAATCATGAAACTCTAACACAGGGAAATAAAATTCCACTTCCTTGCTGGGGAGGGGTGGGGTGGGGGCTTAGTTGGGTTTTTAAAGATTGAGGCTAAAAGGTGTTTATGAGGGCCCAGTGACATAAAGGCATCGCATAATGGTTTTATTGAGCATTTTATTGATTTTTCTCAGGAGTTAGCTTGGGATATTCTTCTCAGGTAACCTCAGCAAATGACTCCACAGTGCTGAAATTCATTAGCATCAGGCCTGTTTGTAATCATGCAGTATGGATGTCTGAGGGGGCTGAGGGATCACGAAGGGGGGGCATGGGGGGGAAGGAAAGAACTGTGCTGCCAACATTTCAGCTCAAAGCTTCCTGAGAACAGATTTACAGAACCCCTGAGTGATGGCGCCAGGCCCAAGAACGCAGTTCTGCCTTCTACAGGCTAAGGCAGTCTTAGGCTTTCAGAGAAATCTGTGAAATGACACAAGCTCCTTAAAACCATCTCCATTGCCCATGAGACCGGGAAGAACCAGGTCACAGACATCCCACTGCTGCCAGTGGTTCATGTGGGTCCCCATCTTCTAGTGGGTCCCCAGCTTTCCAGTGGGTCCCCAGCTTTCCAGGCGGCTGTGGTGGAGAGCATCCATGAACCAGTGGCAGGTTTGTGATTGTTCCCTTTGACTCTCCTCAGAGAGTCAAATGTATAGAAATGTGGTCTTCTTGCCCTTTGAGGAGTACAGTCAACTGGTTTAGATCCACACAGGGGTGTATTAGCAAGTCTTACAATCAGTTGCACAGAAAGCCCAGCTGAAATTCTCCATCATGAATAATTTCATGATGGTTAAGTTATTTCCTGGAATTACAGGGCCACGTTACAGCTTCCCGGAAACTAGGCTTAGAAAACAATGCTGGCAAACACTACCTCAGAGTAAAAGGCTGGAAAACAATTTTACAAGCAAATGGCCCCAAGAAACGAGGTGGAGTAGCCATCCTAATATCAGATAAAATTGATTTTCAACCTAAAGTCATCAAAAAAGACACAGAAGGACACTACATACTGATCAAGGGAAAAATCCACCATCAAGATCTCTCAGTTCTGAATATCTATGCTCCAAATGCAAAGGCACCCTCATTCGTAAAAGAAACTTTACTAAAACTCAAAGCACATATCGCACCACACACAATAATAGTGGGTGACTTCAACACCCCGCTCTCTGAAATGGATCGTTCAGGAAAGCAGAAACTAAACAGGGACACAGTGAATCTAATTGAAGCCTTGGACCAACTGGAACTAACAGATATATATAGAACATTTCATCCTAGAGCTAAAGAATACATCTTCTTCTCAGCTCCTCATGGTACCTTCTCCAAAACTGACCATATAATTGGTCACAAATCAGACCTCAACAGATATAAGAAGATAGAAATAATCCCATGCCTCCTATCAGATCACTATGGAATAAGGGTGGTCTTCAATGGCAACAAAAACAAAAGAAAACCCACGTACACATGGAGGCTGAACAATGCTCTACTCAATGATAACTTGGTCAAGGTGGAAATAAAGAAAGAAATCAAAGACTTTTTGAAAGTTAATGAAAATGAAGGCACAACATACCCTAATTTATGGGACACAATGAAAGCAGTGCTAAGAGGAAAATTCATAGCCCTGAGTGCCTCCAAAAAGAAACGGGAGACAGCATACACTAACAGCTTAATGGCACACCTGAAAGCCCTGGAACAAAAAGAAGCAAATACACCAAAGAGGAGTAGAAGGCAGGAAATCATCAAACTCAGGGCTGAAATCAATCAAGTAGAAACAAATAAAACCATACAAAGAATCAACAAAACGAGGAGTTGGTTCTTTGAGAAAATCAACAAGATAGATAAGCCCTTAGCCAGACTAACCAGAGGGCACAGAGATAGTATCCAAATTAATAAAATCAGAAACGAAAAAGGAGAGATAACAACAGAAACTGAGGAAATTAAAAAAATCATCAGATCCTACTACAAAAACCTGTATTCAACACAACTAGAAAATCTTGAGGAAATGGACAATTTCCTTGACAGATACCAACTACCAAAATTAAATCAGGATCAAATAGACCATCTAAACCGTCCTATAAGCCCTGAAGAAATAGAAGTTGTCATTGGAAGTCTTCCAACCGAAAAAAGCACAGGTCCAGATGGTTTTAGTGCAGAATTCTATCAGACCTTCAAAGAAGACCTAACACCAATACTCTTCAAACTGTTCCACAAAATAGAAACAGAAGGAACACTACCCAACTCGTTCTATGAAGCCACAATTACACTAATACCAAAAGCACACAAAGATACGACGAAGAAAGAGAATCTCAGGCCAATCTCTCTTATGAATATCGATGCAAAAATACTCAATAAAATTCTTGCCAACCGAATCTAAGAACACATCAAAACGATCATTCACCACGATCAAGTAGGATTCATCCCAGGGATGCAGGGATGGTTCAATATAAGGAAATCCATCAATGTAATCCACTACATAAACAATCTCAAAGAAAAAAAACCACATGGTCATCTCATTAGATGCTGAGAAAGCATTTGACAAAATTCAGCATCCTTTCATGCTAAAGGTCTTGGAAAGATCAGGAATTCAAGGCCCATATCTAAACATAGTAAAAGCAATTTACAGCAAACCGGTAGCCAGCATCAATCTAAATGGAGAGAAACTTGAAGCAATCCCACTAAAATCAGGGACTAGACAAGGCTGCCCTCTCTCTCCATATCTTTTCAATATAGTACTTGAAGTTCTAGCTAGAGCAATTAGACAACAAAAAGAGGTCAAAGGGATACAAATTGGAAAGGAAGAAGTCAAACTATCACTATTTGCAGACGATATGATAGTATACTTAAGCGACCCAAAGAACTCCACCAGAGAACTCCTACAGCTGATAAACGACTTCAGCAAAGTGGCCGGATATAAAATCAACTCAAGCAAGTCAGAAGCCTTCCTATACTCAAAGGATAAGCAGGCTGAGAAAGAAGTAAGAGAAATAATACCCTTCACGATAGCCACAAACCATATTAAGTATCTTGGCGTGACTCTAACCAAACAAGTGAAAGATCTGTATGACAAGAACTTCAAGTCTCTGAAGAAAGAAATTGAAGAAGACCTCAGAAGATGGAAAAATCTGCCATGCTCATGGATTGGCAGGATTAATATAGTAAAAATGAGCATCTTACCAAAAGTAATACACAGATTCAATGCAATCCCCATCAAAATCCCAACTCAATTCTTCATAGAGTTAGAAAGAGCAATTCAAAAATTCATCTGGAATAACAGAAAACCCAGAATAGCTAAAACTATTCTCAAGAGTAAAAGAACCTCTGGGGGAATCAGTATCCCGGACCTCAAGCTGTACTACAGAGCAATAGTGTTAAAAACCGCATGGTATTGGTACAGTGACAGGCATGTAGATCAATGGAACAGAATTGAAGACCCAGAAATGAATCCACACTCCTATGGTCACTTGATCTTTGACAAAGGAGCTAAAACCATCCAGTGGAAAAAAGATAGCCTTTTAAACAAATGGTGCTGGCTCAGCTGGAAGTCAACATGCAGAAGAATGCAAACTGACCCATTCATATCTCCTTGCACTAAGCTCAATTCTAAGTGGATCAAAGATCTCCACATAAAACCAGACCCACTGAAACTAATAGAAGGGAAACTAGGGAAGAACCTTGAACATATGGGCACAGGGGAGAATTTCCTGAACAGAACTCCAATAGCTTATGCTCTAAGATCAAGAATAGACAAATGGGACCTCATTAAATTACAAAGTTTTTGCAAGGCAAAAGACACTGTCAAAAAGACAAAGTGGCAACCAACTAACTGGGAAATGATCTTTACCAACCTTACATCCGACAGAGGGCTAATATCCAATATATACAAAGAACTCAAGAAGTCAAACTCCAGAGAGGCAAGTAACCCTATTAAAAATGGGGTACAGAGCTACACAAAGAGTTCTCACCTGAAGAATATCTAATGGCTGAGAAGCACCTAAAGAGATGTTCATCATCCTTAGTCATTAGGGAAATGCAAATCAAAACAACCCTGAGATTCCATCTCACACCAGTCAGGATGGCTAAGATCAAAAACACAGGAGACAGCAGTTGTTGGCGAGGATGTGGAGAAAGAGGAACACTCCTCCACTGCTGGTGGAATTGCAAGCTGGTACAACCACTCTGGAAAGCAGTCTGGCGGTTCCTCAGAAAACTGGGCATGACACTCCCGGAGGATCCGGCTATACCACTCCTGGGCATATACCCAGAGGCTTTACCTGCATGCAATAAGGACACATGCTCCACTATGTTCATAGCAGCCTTATTTATAATAGCCAGAAGCTGGAAAGAACCCAGATGTCCCTCAACGGAGGAATGGATTCAGAAGATGTGGTATATCTACACAATGGAATACTACTCTGCAATTAAAAACAATGAATTCACGAAATTCCTAGGCAAATGGTCAGATCTTGAAAATATCATCCTTAGTGAGGTAACCCAATCACAAAAGAACACACATGGTATGCAGTCACTGATAAGGGGATATTGACCCAGAATCTCGGAATACCCTAGACACAATCCGCATATCAATAGATTTCTAAGAAGATGGAAGGAGAGACCCCTGGTCCTGGAAAGACTGGATGTAGGGGAACGCCAGGACAGAGTAACGAGAGGGGGTTGAATGGAGAAAAGCGGGAGGGAAGGGGGCTTATGGGACTTTCGGGGAGGGAGGAAACAGGAAAGGGGAAATGATTTGGAATGTAAATTAAAAAAATAAAATTAAATTAAAAAAAAAAAGAAAACAATGCTGGATTCTCGCCTTAACACCGAATGAAGGATCTCAGACAGGGTGGATCATAATCAACACTTTAGTAAAGGCACTGCCCTGTGCAAAACTCTAAAATGAATAGTATTGGTAGAAGCATCACCGTTTACGTGGTAATAAAGATATAAGCTGAGACCTGGCCGAATCTCAGGGCCAAGAACATGCTACTAAGGCTCCATAAATATTTGTTGAAGGAAAGAAGCATGGACAGACAGATGGACAGATGGGTGGATTTTGTTGTGTTTAAGCCTTTGGCCTGTTTAACAAAAACTTTTCTTTCTAGGATACAGTCTTTAAAGAAGGATTTTCTTTCTTAACACCAAAAAGATTGGGGATTTATCCCTAACATCTCTCTCTTCCTCATTTCTACCTCTTCTCTCTCTCTCTCTCTCTCTCTCTCTCTCTCTCTCTCTCTCTCTCTCTCTCTCTCTTCTCTCTCTCTCATAAACACACATATGTGAAGATGTACCAAAGTATATACATTGAGTCCAGAGAAAGCCACCAGGTGTCCTATAGTCACTATCCCCTCATTTCTTTGAGTCTGGAAGTTCTGACATCTGGACAATCTCCTCTGTCTACCTTCCAAAGCATTAGGGTTGCAGTTTTCGTATGACCATTTCCAGCTTCATAAATAGGCTCTGGAAATTTGAACTCAGGTTTCCAGGTGGTGTGCAAGCACTTCTGCCTACTGGGCCTTGGTCTCACCCTTCTTTGTAAGTTTTCATCCATATATGGAATCATAAACAAAGGTACTATCCAGTTTTTCTGATTTATCTCCTCAAACATCTTCAGATTTTCAGAGATTCCCTAAGTATATGGAATCTCCCCTGGATGACAGAGTAAAGTGGAAACTTAAGTATTCTTTGGAGAGTCAGTTGTGTTGGATGGTGTTTCGCTGGGGTAAACATGTGAAGGAGTGTTTTCCTGAAGTGGTCACAGGTGAAAGGCTAAGGTAGACTTGTGAAGGAACGTTTCACTGAAGCAGACATAGGAAGGAGGATATTCTGCTAAAGCAAACAGGTGAAAGGACACGTGATGAAGAATTCTTCCTTAAAGACATGCATGTATTGGTCCACCTTACATTGCGTAGTTGGGCACCATTTGTCAGGACTCCATGGACTCAGGCTGATTGGATGCATGTGCTGAGGCAAGACCTGTGCTGAGGTAAGGCATGTGGGGAACACATGATGTTTAGAGGGTGTCACTCAACAGAATGACAGAGACAGAGTTTGGCCTACTTGTACAGCTAAGCTGTGCAACGCTTGTGAGTTGATCTTCGCTGATCTTCACTTCCCTGAGAGGGGCACAGCAGAGAACTTCTCCTAGTGTATCTCCTGGTTCCTCTTGCTGACTCAAGCCAAGGCTGAGGACTGGCTGTCTCTGCTAGGTCATGTCACCACTGTTGCTAACCCAACTCAACTGAACTGGACTGCTGGTGTACCCGAGAGGTGTTTGTGAGTGGATAGAGCTGCCACTGCCTGCTAACCTATGAACTGAACTGCCGCTTTCCAGACAACACAGATGGGAGTTGCTCCAAAGAACCTTTCTAAACAGGTCCACTTCCCCCATATTCTTTCTTTTCTACTACCTCTCATGGGCTACAAGGGAGGTTAAAGCACTCAAGAAATATTAAAAATAGGATTTGAAAAAATTAAAGTTACAACAGGATATGTGTTAGTGATTTGATGTGAGGTGCTCTGAGTGTCTCTTTCACCTCGTTGCCTCCCCCTTCAGCTACTAAGGTCACTGGCGCTAGGAATGAGGGATTACTGAATAGCTGTGGTTTGGGGGGGAATCTGCTAAAATAAAGGTGCTTGCCTTAGTCAGATGGAGCAGCTACCAGGTGGGCTACAAGAGAGTAAATTTACCTTCTAACAGTTCTTGGGATGGGAAGTTCTGGGTCTGTCTGCCCAGTCAGGTTCTGTAAAGATCTCTGAACTTAGCCTGTCTTCTCTCTGTGATCTCACATGGATAGCAAACTCTTGGTGTCTCTTCATAAAGGGACTCTCCTCCTTTAGAATCTAGAAGATTCTTATCATCATGACATTATCTAACCCTTAATCACCTCAGCACCATTATCAAATGGCAGATTATAGTTGGAGTCTTAATGCTATTTGAATAGTTTGAAGATAATTCTCCCTGCGGATGAAGAAATAGAATAGGTGGGATGACATCCTAGCATCTCTTCCTTGCGACCTAATTATTCCTAGCTTCTGCAAATGGCCTTCCTTTCTTCTCCTTTCATTTTGCCTCTCCTTCTGCTCCATGCTGTTGCTTAAGTTGACAAATTTTGCATTTTAGAACGTGAGCATAAATCATAATAAACAAACCCCCCAATAATCTGCACACCACAGTATATGACGAGCTGCTGTGCTTGTTCTCCGCCCCTGCCTCCGAGCTGTCTGCCTTTCACAGCCTCCTCTGCATCCTGGATCCTTGAAGTAACCCCCAACCTGCCATCTCTGTGTGTTTCTATGTGGAGAAACCTTGCTAATTAAGGTCGAAGTCTACCATTGTCCAAATAGCCTTCTGTGCTCGGTGCAAAATGGGGGATATACCCTTTAGCAGCAGGACTTCTCCTTCTCTGACCTTCTCGGGGGAGCTCAAAAAAAAAAAACCCATACCCTCTACCTGTGGGATGTCATGTAGTGTTGGTTAGATGACAGGTTCAGCTTCCTTTCTTCAATAAGAACCCAATCAGCAAACACCAGAGATTCCTGGGATGCTTCCCCATGCTAATGAGGCGTCTCAGTACCTTAGCCTTCAGCCAATGATCTTTGCCCACCCCGGACATTCCTACCTCCTTCCCTGAAACTATATAACCCTAATTCACCCTGATTAAACTTGATCTGTCTCCTCAAAGCTGATCCCAGAATAACATTTCCATTTTTGATTACTGGCTATCTGAAACTCTGTTTGTTGACTCTGCTCTCTTTATCCTTGTGGGCCAGTGGTCAACGACCCTAGAGACCAGGGAGACCCACATCTCTCAAATGTCCTCCTCCTGATTCCTGAAGTGCTCTGTTATAAACTTACCACTTGTCCTCTAGCCACATCAACAGACCTGCCTGGTGAGTTCCTCTTCTATTGGGAAAACTATGAGGAAATAGAACCCGGTAGAAAAGAGGGCTCAGTAGACACTTATAGAGTATTTATATTGTCAGTTGGACATAAATACAACATTCAGTGCAGGCTGGAAGAAAGACATGACCAATGGACAATGTATCATATATTTTCATTGTTATTGTTGCTGTTGTTTGGGTGGTTTTCTGTTTGGTCTGTTTTTCAGGCAAGGTCTTACTGTGCCCTGGCTGATAGGGAACTTGTTTTTTAGGTAGGCTGGCTTTGGTTTCACAGAGATCTGCCTTCTTCTACCTCTGAGTTACTGGGATTAAAGGCTTATACCACCAAGTCTCGCTATGGTGCTTTATTTTTCAATTAGCAAAGAACTGGATAAGGAGTCAGTGTTCTGGTGTTGATTCCTACCTCCATCATCCCTTTGTTTCCAGAGCAAACACCTAACTTCTTTGGATCATAATATCCGCAACTGTAAGACATCATCAGTGTCCATGACAGAGGTAGTTAGGAAGATCACCACATGAGCTAGGACCTCTGATCTCATTAGCATATGACAAGACCATGGCATTGACAATACCAGGCATGTATTGGATCAGCGTCAACAGCTGTGAAACATGACCATGACTTCTATTGGGTTTTGTTCTTACTGATGTGGCCAAATACATAATAAGGAGTAATGTAAGTTTTTGTTTGAGCTCAGATTTTGAGTCAAAAAGGGAAGGCGTTCAAGAAGAGCATGGAGCAGATGATGGAAAGGGATATGTGAAGTAGCTGGGCATCTCACATCAAGTCAGAAAGCAGCGAGATGGACGTTGACACTCAGCAGTCCTGTCTTTGTTCCCCATTTCATTCACTCTGAACCCCAGCCTAAGAGCTGGTACCATTCATGAGCTTCCTTCCTCCATTAAAGCTGCCTTGAAATGCCCTTAGGAACAGGTCCAATGGGATCCTCCTCAGCAATACTAAATCCAGTTGAGTGAAGACAACATTAAATCACCTAATAGAAACTATGAGATTCAACGCAATTAGTTCTTTGAAAATGAATTCTTAAGGATGCACTAATATAAAGAGTGCTATTTTAGTAATAATAAAGCAATGCAAATAAATCAATCACACACATATTACAAATACATTAGCAACAAATAATATGTATCTAAAGTAAACTGAAACAACATTTAATTGAATTAAAATCAGAAGTAATAAACTGGAAAACTAAAAACAGAACAGTTAACTCACAAATTAAATGATTCTTTGTCAAATGCAAATGCTGAAATTAATAAATTAGAAGTTCAATCAAGTAGAGACAGAATCACAATTATTCAAAGTAAGAAGCTAGAAAGAAGAAATACCCTCAAGTACAAAGCCAGCTACATTGAATCTGATAGACGAGAAAGGGAGAATAGCCTTGAATTCATTGACGTAGGAAAAGACTTTCTCAACAGAAACACTGTTAGCATAGACACTAAGATCAACAAGGACATCATGTTACTAAAACTCTTCTGCACAGCAAAGGACACTGTCATTTGGGCAAAGCAGAAGCCTACAGAATGGGAAAAGACTTATCAACATCTGATAGAGGCCCAAAATATGTAATGAACTCAAAAAACTAGACATCAGGAAAACAAATAATCTGATTGGAATACATATCTAAAAGAGAATTCTCAAGAAAGGAAATTCAAATGGCAGAGAAACCCTTAAAGAAACATTCAAAATTCTTAGTGATGAGAGGGAAATGCAAATTGAAACTACTTTGAGATTTCATCTTGCACCAATCAGAATGGCTAAGATCAATAAAATAGATGACAGCTCGTGCTGGCGAGCATGTGAAGTAAGAGGAACACTCATCCGTTGCTGGTGGAGCAAAAATTGTGAAGTCACTATGGAAGTCAGTGTGGCCGTCCCTCGGGAAGCTGGGAATTGGTCTCCCTCTAGACACAGCTCTACCACACTTGGACATAAACTCAAAAGCTGCTTCTTCACCTTATCACAGAAACACTTGATCAGCCATGTCCACTGCTGCTCTAGTCATAAGAGCCAGAAATTAGAAACAACCAAGATGTCCCTCAACCAAAGAGTGGATAAAGAAAATGAGCAACGCTTATACAACAGAATATTACTCAGCCCTTTCAGAATGAAATTTGCCTGTAAATGAATGGAACTAGAAAAAAAGAAAAACATCATCCCGTGTGAGGTAACCCTGACCCATGAAGACCAATATGGTATGCATTCGCTTATATGTGGATATTAGCTATTTAGTCAATGATGGCCAAGCTACAATTCACAGAACCACAGAGGTTAGGTGTAAAGTAAGGGAATTGGGGTCAGGATGTGGGACAGAGAGATAGTCTCAGGAATGGGAACTACAGCAGGGAGTTGTGGGTGGGTGGAGAGACCTGGACTGAGAAGATCAAAAGGTTGGGGAGAGAACAAGAGTGAGCATGTGGGGAGAGACAGCTAAAATGAAGGGCCATTTGAGGAGCAATATGGAAGCATAATACAGTAGAAGCTTCCATATGTGTGTGTGTGTGTGTGTGTATGTGTGTATTTGTATGTGTATTTGTATGTGTATGTGTGTGTATTTGTATGTGTATGTGTATGTGTGTGTATTTGTATGTGTGTATGTGTGTGTGTGTGTGTGTGTGTGTATGTGTGTGTGTATGCGTAAGGCAATCTAACCAAAATCACCAATTAATGGTGGAAACAGAGCCCCAACTGGGCATCCCTTGTCACCAAATTAAAGCTTCCATTGGGTAACACCTAAATGAATTGTTGGTCAAAGGAGTCCTATGAGAACTCCCAAACAAACCACACCATTGCCAAGGCAATTGGTTGCTCATTGCAAACTGACATCAAGGCCCCTTGCCAAAGGCAACACCTACACAACTTATTGAACTCAGAGAAGTCAACCTGGTGCCTACATAGGATTTCACCCCTTACATACTATCACCTTCAGTCTAGGAAAGCACTCTGAATGCTGCCAAAGGAAAATGTAAACACCAACCCAGCCACAACCCCTTTGATCTACAATGGTGTCTTGCCTGCAAGACACACTAGGGCAATAGTGACACAAAGAATAAGGGAGTAACCAACCAATGTCTGATTTGACTTAAGATGGAACCAATACCAGACACTGCTTAGATGACCATAAAAACCTGAGACTATGAACCTAGATAGACTAGGGTAAAAACAAACACTAGTATTCTAAAAGAAAAAAAAATATGTAGCAATAAAATGACTCCCAAGGACATTCTGCTGTACTCACAGATCATTACCTTGCTCAGCCACCATCAAAGAAGCTTCCTCCTGTAACAGACGGGAACAAACACAGAGACCCACAGTCAGACATTGCACAGGGAGTGAGCTACCTTGGCAGATTCTTATCCCTAAACAGGATGTCTCTATCAAATCCCCTCTGGGCTCAGAGAACTCCACAGAAGAGGAGGCTGAAAAAGTGTAAGAGACAGAGGGAGTGGAGAACTCCAAGGAATCAAAGCCCTTTAGACACAACAGGATGGCCAGAGACAGCGTGCACAGGACCTACATGGGTCTACACCAGATGGGGCCGAAAGGAGAAGTAGACACATGCCCATCTCGAATCCAAACGCTATCTCCAATCCATAGCCACTTGCAAATGAAAATTTGTCTTTCTCCAAGGGAGTTCGACTTGGGAATTAAACACTCTTAGGAGTAGGAGCAATGCCCAGCAGTCGATGTAAACAGAAAACAGACTCAATGGTCTGCCTCTCTGGGGGTTGCTTGTCCCTTTAAAAAAAGCTTTTTATTTCATTATTTTATTTTATTCTCTCTCTCTCTCTCTCTCTCTCTCTCTCTCTCCTCTCTCTCTCTCTCTCTCTCTCTCTCTCTCTCTCTCTCTCTCTCTCTCTCTCTCTCTCCCCTACATTTTATTTAGGTATATATTATGGCTTCCAGATTAGTGTTTTTATGGGATTCCTGAATGCATGAATGAGTAAGTCTCGTCTGTGTCTGTTTCTTGTGTCTTTTCTTGGTTTCCTTTCCTTCTTTTGTTTTCTTAGTTTTTGTATATTATATTATATATATTATATCATATATCACATATCATATATTACATATTATATATCATATTATATCATCACATACAAGTCTGTTTGCTTTATAGTGAGACAGAAAACCAGGGGACCTGGAGGGGAGGGAAGGAAGGGAGGATCTGGAAGGAAGGGAAACCATAGTCAGGATAAATTATGTGAGGGAAAAATCTATTTTCAATAAAAATGGAAAAAAATTAAGTGTGATAAGGAAAATATTGAACAGACACAAAATATGTGAATAGA
Source organism: Tokudaia tokunoshimensis (assembly GCA_036184795.1). Classification (NCBI taxonomy): domain Eukaryota; kingdom Metazoa; phylum Chordata; class Mammalia; order Rodentia; family Muridae; genus Tokudaia; species Tokudaia tokunoshimensis. The sequence continues at coordinate 47,408,179 of BTHU01000019.1, forward strand.
TTTTTATAGTAGGGTATTTAACGGAGATGCTTGTAAATATGAAACAAAATCCAGGCACAATAAAGAGAAATACCCAGTCATGTGATTTCTCCTGAAGGAAATCTGTGCTGAGTGCGAAACAGAGCAATCACCAAATCATAAAGAAAGGGACGGAGACATTTGCAGCTGATGGTTCAAACGACTAATTTACAAAACGTGTGAAGATTTCTTATAAATCAACAAGAGACAGGTAGCCAGCAGGAAAACGAGCAAAAGAAAACATATTTTTCCAAAACTCAAATGTAACTAGTAAGCAGCTGACCCCTGCTGAATTCACAGTGAAAATTCACTTTTCACGCCTCACAACTCCACCTAGCCTGAGAAGAACAGTGCCAAAAGGGTGTGGCCTGGGTGACGTTCTGCCTGCCATGCATGGGCCCCGGGCATTCCACCCCTAGCTAGTAGGTAGAGAAAGCTGGCCCTGTCGACAGTAACCAAAGGCGAGTCCCTGGGTCTTTGTAATTTCATTTCTAGGAATTGTTTACTACGGCTAGATCCCTGTGTGGTCTAACACAGCTATTGAAAAAGAAAAGCCGCACTGGCGAGGACCGGACATGTCCGCGGTCCCCATGGTATAGCGCTGTGCAGTTAAAGCAGGATGAAGAACACCAGGGATGATGCTAATAGTGTGTAGAAGCAGAAAGAAGAGAGACACACATTACCGGTGTGCTGCACACACATCAAAAGATGCGGATGTGGTCCACAGGGCCATCCCTAGGCTGACGTGGTTAATGTGCCTTCTCAGTTCCTTCTCCCTCCTTTTCTACTTGGCCATGAAGGGGCGGAGTCACAATACAAAAGGGGCAGGGTCACAATGCAAAAGAGGCGTGGTTACCACACAAAAGGGGCGTGGCTCCCCAGTGCTCTAGAGAATTGAATTCCGCCTTCTCAATGCCAAGCAGGAAATTAAACTAAATCTTTATCCGGAGAAGCCACCGCAATTTTTCCAATTGTGAGTGGCCCCCTTCAGAGGCAGAGATGCTTTTATCTGGGGTGGGAGACAGGTGGCTCTCCAAATACATACCTTTAAAAACACTTGATTTTACATCTTGTGTGTTCGTAGTATTTTAAAAAAATAAAATAACCCTTAAAGCTCCTTCCCTTCTATTTGTTAATGAGACCTTACAGTTTATAACTAAACAAAGCACTCATTAAATATGAGGAGAAAACACAGGTCAGAGGAAAGATACCAGCAAAATACCAGCCAAAGGATACAGAAACAGCTCCCTCATTTTCTGGCTGCCTACCTACCAAGCCGTTGAAAAGGTCGTGTTAAAGTGGGTTTGTGCCTAACAAGTGTGTCTCTGTGGTGGTGATGAGGAGGTCATCCTCCTGCCCCAGCACATCCCTGTATTTGTGGGAGGAGATACAGGACTAGACAGTCTCCAAGGTCCCTCTAGATCCAGGATGCTTCAGAGCATCCATCCCTTTGATCTCTCCCTGCAGTCAATCTGCTAGCTTGTTTCCACATTAGCACACAAATTAGATATTGCCAGCTACCCTGGCTGTTGCTGGGAACTTCCCCTTCATCTAGTCTCACCTCATTGAGCTTTCTCGGAGTGTCAACAGCTAGAGCAAAGTCTCATGTTACTGAAGCTCGTGTTTCTCCCAATTCCAGATCGTAGTAGTTCCAGTTTCCTAAACATCAGCATCACCTGCCCTCTACATCTAAAGGTGTGAGATTTTCTCCCGTCCAGGGATGCTAAGGCAAGGCAATGCTGAGGAAAGCAGGTTCCCCTGCCTAACCTCACCAAGAAGAAAGACATCAGGGCCGCAGAGGGAACGGGCTAAGAAGAGACTGTGCAAAGACCCCAGTACAATAAGATTTAAGGAACGTAACCCGTTCCATTCTGATGATCTGAGAGCGAGGCTGGCCGCTACATTTGGCTATTAACCCCTAGCCATTGTCCCTGCATCCTTTGCACACGACTAGACTTGTCCCAGAATCCATCTCCCATTTAGTGGAAGCCACAAGGCTAGTTCTCACCCGTGGAATAATCGCTGCAGTGATGGGCCATCCCTAGGCTGAAGTGGTTAATGTGCCTTCTCAGTGCCTTCTCCCTCTTTTTCTACTTGGACGTGAAGGGGTGGAGTCACAATACAAAAGGGGCAGGGTCACAATGCAAAAGGGGCGTGGTTACCACACAAAGGGGGCGTGGCTCCCCAGTGCTCTAGGGAACAGAATTCCGCCTTCTCAATGCCAAGCAGGAAATTGAACTAAATCTTTACCTGGAGAAGCCCCCGCAATTTTTCCAATTACCTAAATGATCAAAACACACTCAGGAAAGTCTGACAAACAACAATAATAATTGAAAATTAACTGTCCTAAAGTACATCATTGCTGGTATAAATTGACATATACTATGTAGCCGTTAAAATACATGTCTTTAAACTAATGTTTAACACCATGGGAATAAGACATAAGGTTAAATAATCTTAACATGTTTTTGGCTACAGAGTCTAGCAGTCAGAGTAATTGTGAAATAACTCAGCCACTTGATTTGCACTCTAAAGGGGATATATGGATCACAAAATTATTTTAAAGGCACCTTTTGCTTTCTGTCAACTCTTCTCACAGAGCGGCTCTTCTGGCGCAGTTTGGAACCGCCTGTGCAAACATTTCTCTCGTGCATTCTCCTCTATTCCCAGTATTGCTACCCTAAGCTGGAGGGAAAGTCTAGCCTGGCAAGAGGCAAGAATGAGCAGAGGTCAGAGGCATTAAATCGTCTGTCAGAAACGCCACCCAACACCCAACACCGAGCACCCAGTACTAAGCACCTAGCACTCAGTACTCAACACCCAGCACCAAGCACCCAGCACCAAGCACTCAGCATCCACCACAGTTCTTTTGTTGATCTTTTGTCAGATCCCCGGGAACTGGAGTTTCAGATGGTCGTGAGCAGTCATGTGGGTGCTGAGAACCAAACCCAGGTCCTCAGTAAAGGCAGCAAGAGCTTCTAACTGCTAAGTCATCTCTTCATCCTCCAAATTTTTATCTTGAGGGTGGCTTTTATTTTTTATATATAATAGAAGAAAGTCAGCTGTAACCTGGGTCATGTTTCTTTCCTCCAATTCCATGACCCTGCTATAGCCAGTACCCAGCACGCAGCACGCAGCACCCAGCACCCAGCACTCAGCATCCACCACAGTTCTTTTGTTGATCTTTTATCAGATGCCCTGGAACTGGAGTTCTACCACATCACAGTCCTATTGGTGGGACAGTATTTGTCTCACATCTGTGACTGGTGATCTGGGCTTGGGCAATTCCAACTTCTTGAGAAGCAGTAAATTGCAAAGCAATTGTCACTTGGCAGTTGCATTAAATGTGTGTGGGCCTAAGACATGATCAGCAGAAATAACACTGGATTGTTTGACTGAGGACAAAATGGACACGGAATCAAGTAAAGGAAATATGCAGGGGTGAGAACAACACAGGATGTCCACCACCACCGTGGAAAGAACGCAAGAGCCCCCGTAACAGGGCAGCTCTGAGAGAGTGAATCAGTTGGTTCACAGCACAAGACTGAGCCAACTACATCAGCATTTTAATGGAGAGTTACTTCTGCTTTCCTTGGGTCTCCTGTACTCAGTTTCCAGAGGTGGCGTGCTCTGCAGCCCTCTACTGTGCCCTCTAGAGGTAGCTGGAGGGGAAAGCATATGATTAGCATACACTTAAAAAGATCTATCATCTTCCTTCTGGGTCCTGAACAGAACTAGGTTCTGAAGCCATCACTTACACTCCCTAGGGAGTAGCGAGAGACAGGGTGTGTGGATCAGAAAAGGGAATGACCACGTGAAGTTGTGTGCATGGGTGTCTGTTTACTTTTCCTGGCTAACACCTAGCTAGAAAGAAGCAAACGCACAATGCAGAGAGAGAGATTGAGAAAGGGAGAGAGGAAGAGAAAGAGGGGGGAGAAGACTGGGAGTTTGACCAGTCAGGAGAACAGACCATTGCATGGGAATGGGGAAGGAAGCAAGGGAGGGAACGAGACAGAAGCAAGTGGCAGGGACCTAGCAGCCATGGAGTCCTGTTAAGGTAGCTAGTAGCTGAGAGCCTGCCCCAGCAAAAAGCCACAGCCTTATGCTATACAGATGTCTCTGTGTCTTTATTACTAAACCTCAACCAGGTTCCCCAAAACCTCTCGCAGTAGTGCACAGACCACACACACAATTAAAAGTAAGATTCAGATCTTAATAACCAGCTTCTATAAGAAATCGTTCTGTAGTCCTGTTACCAGCAAACGCCTCCTGACCAAACGACAGTAAAGAAAAACCTGATTTCCTTCCCGATACGCATGAGGAAGTGACATTTGTACCGATGAGATAATGCATGGTTATGTGTTGCTAAGGCTCCTCCTTCCCTTAATTCCTGCATCTTCCCAGACCCCCAGGAGATCAGGAGTTGGTGAGTGGCCTCTTTCTGTTTCTTGATTCCCTTTTTTTTACTTGAGATGTGATTTCAATAGGTAGCCTACACTGTACAGAGACTGACCGTCTCCCACCCACATGCTGAAGATCACACTACACTAGTGGCGGTGGAGGTGGATTGTATCCACCAGTGAAAGGGTCACAGCCGGTGGCCAAGCACAACCGTGAGGCTCTCATTTCTCCTGACCAGAGAACCTGGCAACAGGAAGTGACCCTGCCCTTCGCACACACGTGCACAGTCTTAGACTGCATCAGCTCACATCTCAAATCTAAACTGGGGATCAGACAGCCCAGGCCATGATATGTACCTCTCTCTCTGCCTCCTCCTATCCTTGCAAGGAGAGAGAAAGGAGATGACCTATAGCAGTGAGGATCTCCTGCCTCTGCAGGGTCAGTGGCAGACATCCCGAGGGAGACACAGTGGCTATTCGCTATTGGGTTTAGTTGTACAACATTTTTATAAGCTGGCGTGTCTTGTAAAATTGTAGTTCATATTCAGATACTGATAAATAATAATAATAATAAAGCAGCCTCCCGCTGCTGTCCTCTTCCTCCGCAGCCTCCACAGTTTGCAAGTCATTACTTTGGCAGAGGGAAGCATTCCTTCTTCAAAACAAGTTAGACGGGCTCGGAACATGTCACTTTGAAGAGAAAATGCCCTCGTGGATGTACGAGGCTGGGTGCCAGTTCCCTCAGCCTTACCACCTGTTCTGGGCACCTATTCAGTGCTTTAGAACGATCCGATTAGCTGAGTCTTCTAGGTTATTAGGTGTGAATTAGCTAGCTAATAAACCCTAGGCGGTGGGCCAGAGGGGGTAATTTATAGTGTCACCTGTCTATCTTAAACTTTTGGCAGTGGAGAGATCCTTTCTAATCTATGACCCCCATCTGGAAATTATTTTTTCCATCAAAATGTTTGGAACATGAATCCCAGCCCTAGAAGAAATGTAGGGGCAGAGGCGACTAGAGTCCTCAGAGATGAAGCAGTTGGCCAAGAACATCCCCCTGAAGGAAAGCAACAGGTGTTTGGAGGGAAGGCAGCATTAAGGTAAAGCTGTCACTCCAAAATCACTGAAGGCCACCCCACCTAGAGTAGAGTGTCAGCTTTGAGCAAATATGCAACTGGCAGGGTGCCACACAGCAATCGGAGATGGGCAGCGGTGACACGCTGAAGATCAGCTGAACCAAGAAGACACAAGCAACTAGGAATTTACCAATCTCTGGGGCAAGGGGGGGGGGTTCTAATACTAAAATTCAGTAGAATGACTTGGAGTTTTTAATTAATAATTTTATTTTCTTGATCGAACACGGCATGGAAGGGGCTAGGAGTTGGTTCAGTGCATAAGCCTAGCTTCTGTTCCGGACACTTGGGTTGGGTAGATCATAACCAGGGTAACTTCAATTTCAGGGGGCCCTAACACATCTGGCCTTACAAAAGCAGGCTGCTATGAAAGAGGTAACCTGGCCCTCCATACTCTCTTGTTATCCTCTCATCCTGACACCTCTCTTTTGCTCTTCCCATGTGAAAGACCACCATTTTGTGATGCAGGCAGAAAACCCTCACTAGTGGCAAACCAGATAGGGTCACCCAATCTTGGGCTTCGAGACTCCAAAGCTATGAGCTAAGTAACCCTCTTCCCTTTATAAAGTGCCCACTGTCTTCTGTTACAGCCACCACAAATGGACTGAGACAGGATGTGACAACTTCAACAATCATTAGGGGTTTGTATCCAGACTGGCATGCCTCGCTGGCAACTGCAGATATGATTAACTGTGCAGGGTGTGTAACAGGTATTGTGGGCCTCATGCAGTGTGGCTTTGTGAGTCACCTCGCACGGAATATTCAAATATAACTCGGAGAGAAGTAGTCTGCTGTTGCAGCTACAAGGAGAGCTACAAGGGCAAACACTCCTGTGACTACATTCCTGCTGGGGCCCTTGAGTGGCTACTAGTATTTTTTCAATTATACTAATGGCTGAGATGTACATTCTTGAACATAAATCTCATACATTAATTTGATGATTGCTATAGCAAAAAAAATCCTAAAACTAAATTGCTGACTCCAAGTGTATGAACATTGTAAGACTGTTATATATATATACAGACACATACACATACATATGCATACATACATATACATACATATACACATACATGCACATATACATATATACACATACATACACATACATATACACATACATGCACATACATATATGCACATACACATACATACATATACACATACATGCACATACATATATGCACATTCACATACATACATATACACATACATATACATACATATATACACATGCGTGCATATACATATACACATGCGTGCAAATACATATACTTATATACACATACATGCACATACATATACATACATGCACATGCATACATATACATATACATACACGTCACATATGCATGCCACAAAGTATAAACAAATGGACAAATCACCTGCTAGAGACTGTTCACACCATCACTGGCAGCCATGAACAAAACGTTTCTCAGCGTCTGAGCAGCGGAGTTGCATTTCCTTAAAACTTTCCACCAACAAAGTGAGCAAGGGAGGTGCATGTTCACACTTGGCTTTTCCTTGACCGTGCGGACAACAGAACATCTTGGGGGTTCAGTGGGCATACAATTCCATTCCGCTTTGACTGCTCCATCGTGTACCGCCCCAGTCTCCGTCCTGCCTGGGGAGCTTCTGCTCAGAACTTCAGGAGGTTGTGCTGGACTTTTCAATACCTGGAAGTCATGTGTTCCGACGGACAGATTGCCTCACCCTGAGAGATGACGCTCCTCACATCCGGCAAATGCTGTCATCCTCAGACCTGGCTGGGGGTGAGAAAAGCACTCAACCTAACCCAGAGGCTCATGTACTGAGATCTTTGTGTACTTAGAAATGCATGAGGGTCCCAGACTAGCTTCAGTCATAGGCAATGCTGCACTGCGCAGCTCTTGGGAACTTGACCTTCTTCTCATCTTCACTTGTGACTGAATCTGGCCAAGTAGCCACAGGCACACAGCTGTGCTCCTCTGAGGCATGGAACTGTGAAGCCAAATGCAGCCGACAGCGCTACAGATGGTGGAGGGGGCTTCTGAGAAGCCCTGAGGTGTACTGTGGAGAACACAGCCACTTCTCCAAAGGGGAATGCTGAGCACACAGTGTGTTGCCCCTGACTATGAATTTGATGGGAGGAGGGGGTTAATGGCTTGCCTGGTTCCGCCCTGCTTCTGCTGAGAAGCAGTTGGTGCTGGCTTGATGGCGCACGGAACAGGTAAGGAGCATCCAGAGCTTACTATGGGTTATACCCATTGTAGTTGTTATGAGTGAAGAATGAGTAAAAATAGGGACAAGAGAGCAGCGCACTTATAATCCCAACAACTGGAGCAGCTGAGGCTGGAGGATCACTTGGGTCAATGAGTTTAAAAAGAGCTAGGGCCAACATACATATACATATATGCATATGTGCGTGTAGACATGCATATACATACATGCCTATATATATACATACACACGTGTACACATATACACGTGCATATACATGCAAACATATACATGTATATGCATACGTATGCACATCTACACATACATACACATATACATGCATGTACACATATATGCCTGTGTAGACGTCTAGAAAGAGGTGGGAACATTTCTACAATACTCTCATGGTGCTTTGAAATAATTTATACAGCGGTTTCAGACATACCACTGCAGTCCCTTTGAGAATAATTATTATTCTTAGACTCCTGGATTAGATAGAGTTGGATAGATGCTTATTAAATGAAAGGATGAGTCAGAGAGGGAGATAGAGAGGGAGAGAAAGCAAAAGAGGAGGGGGAGGGGGGGAGGAGAGGGAGGGGAGGGGGAGGGGAGAGGGAGAGAGAGAACACCAAGCCACACCTCAGGCTCTTGCCTTTAGGGGCTCTTCTCTTAGCAGCCGTGTGCACAGCCGCAGGCTTCTCAGCTGCTCCCTGTTTGGCTGACTGGAGCATCTTTGCTGTGCTGTTCTATGCTAGCTGTGGGTAGCCGGAATGATGCCGCGTGGCAGCTGCCCACACGGGACTCTCGAAAGAATAAAACACGTCTCTTCAGCCTGACACTGGAAACTACACTTCCCCGAAGAAGGAGGAAGACCCCTCCCTATACCTGTGTGTATTTTATTTACCTGTGCAGAGCTATGGAGTAGCTACCATCATCTCAAATCCAATGAAATGTCAGATCCCAATGGCAACTGAGAAGAATGTTTGCAACAGGCAGATGCCCCAAGCCAAGCCTTAGACGGAATCAGACTTTGAGTCTGTCACAAGAGAGAGGCTGTTGACAAACTTTAATTATGAGCTGTGTGTGGGTGGAGGCGGCATACCAGAACCCAAGGCATCTGGGAGGAGGCAGAGTGGGTGACATGTTCGACTGGCTGGTTCCCACAACACATCACCCTGCAGTATGCTGACCTCCAAGCCACTGCCAGGAGGTGGGGCCTCCTCCAGCTCCCACCTTCCCAGGACATCCCTTCCTGAATAATTGAAAGTCCCATCCAACCGGTTCTGTCCTCTCTCCATTCAAGCATTAGAGCTTTTAAATATTTCAGAATTACTGGCCTGTGTAGGGTCACCAGGCTGGCCCTGTGGATCCACAAAAGCCAATGTCAGCTGTAGTGGGCACAGTCCTGAAAAAAGTACCCTTCCTCCTTAGTTCTAGGCAAGGTTTTTGCAGTATTCAGACTGATCTAGTGAGCAGGTATCCAGTAAGCTAAGCATTGTGGTCTTTACAAAAAGGGAATGCCTGATGGAAGAGATTGTAGAGGAAAGACTATTGGATGCTCTCCCATGCCTGCAAAATGGCTGCCAATGGCTCCCATGCATGGTGACCCTGGTGATTTAGGCTCCCCACCCACACCCCAGGACCCTTTCTTTGATAATAACTTCTGAACAGCCCCAGACACCCTTGAGAGGCCTCACGGGACTGCCTGTTGCCTACAGTCCATTTGAGAGTCTTCATAGCAAGCTTAGTACTTATGTTTCCCCAAGTTTGGAAATATCTTCTGATTCTATGGAGGCCGCCCCCCCAACCTTTGTCTGTCAGTCTTGTGTTTCCTACCATAATAAAATACCTGTAATGATCAGCTTAAAATGAGAGACATTTATTTTGGCTCGCAGTTTGATGGATCCCTGTCTGAGTTATATGGTCCTACTTCTTTGGGACACTGTGATTAAGGCATTGCAGGGGGTGAGTGGTGGAGGGAGGGGCTTGACTCATGCAGACAAGAAACCGAGCAAGCCAAGCCTTGGGGCGGGGGAGAGGGTTCTCTTCCAGATCCTCCAGGGTTTACTAAGCATTTTCTTAGAGCTCTCTCACAGACGTGCATCCATCTGTAATCTCTCAGATCACTCTGGTTCTCTCAAGGGTGTGTGACATGACTGTCCTTACTGGTCTTCCTGGCTGAGGATGTAGCCCTGAGAACAAGGTATGACCTGCATCTGCTCATTGATCCAGGCACCCTCCTCCTTCCCTACTCCCCACTTTGGAACTTTTAGCAAAACATAATTCAGTTCTGTCTTTAAAGCAGATTAACTTCTATGCCTCTCCATCATTAGCCACCACTGATGGGAAGCATGAAGACTGCACACACACCTGGTCTATGGACCAATCATGCAGAAGGCAAGCTTAGGTCTTCACACAGAAATTCGGACTCATGGGGCACATGCAAAAAGGTACCGAGTGATGGATTTCAACAGGAATCCTACTGCCAATAATGGAAGAAGAAGATACAAAGTGCCTAAGACCCCCAGGTCTAATTGCCCCCCTAAGACCCCCACTGCTAATTGCCTCCCTAGAAAGGAGATAGCTCTACTAAGTTTAGAACATGAAAATCCTCCATTGCTGGCCCTGTGGACACTAACACCAAGAAATGGAACCCCAAATATGATCTTCTGACCAACAAAGTGGAATAAGTAACGTTACAGTCCATCCCTCTGATGCTTCAGGGTACATTCTTTGTTAGTGAAGCCTCTTAGGCAACTCTCAAGGGACACTGTTCGCCCAAACTTATTGAGTTTCCCCTATTAATTCTCTGTAGATTGAGGTCCCATGAAATACTCTTGAAAAGGCGTTTGGGTTTTTTGTTTGTTTGTTAGCTTGGTTTTTGTTGTTGTTGCTGTTGCTGTTGTTGTTGTTGTTTTCCAGAAATGGTATCGCGTGACTGTAGTGACAGTTCCTTCATGGATATGGTTATGAACTTCATGTGATTATTTTAGGGAGTTTAATAAAGCCAAAGCTGTGAATCTCAAAACGCTATCCGGTGAAGGCAATTCCATAAGGAAATAAACTAATACTGTTCAGGACATTGGTCTTCTAGCAGTTCAATGACATCATAGTTCTCAGGATGCCTGAAGGGTGTGTGAGGTGTGGGATTTGTAACATTCTCCCCTGAATGGTATGTCTCTCTCACTACACTATGGTAAGAAAGCGACCAAAATTTCAAGGCTGGGCCTCAGGACAAAAACAAGAGGCAGGTGTGATGGCTCACATACATAAACCCAACACTCTGGGTCAGATCTCCTTTCTCTGTTAGAAAGAGAAACAAAGAACAAGGAAAGGCTGAGAAAGGGAGGAAAGGGGTCAGTAAGAAAGAGGCTGGAGGAGAAAGGAAAAGGAAGGGAGGGAGGGAGGGAGAGGAAGGGAGGAAGTGAAGAAGGAAGGAAGAATGGAGGGAGGAAAGGAGAGAGGAAGGAAAAGAAGGAAGGAAGGAGGGAGGGAAGGAGGAAGACAGAAGAAGGAAGGGAAGAAGGAAAAGGGGAAGAAGGAAGGAAAGAGGAAGAGAGAAAGGGGAAGAAAGAAGGATGAAGGAAGGGAAAGAAGGAAGGAGGACAAGAGAACCCTTGGTTAAATTGATCATTAAGAAAAAAAATCCATCAATCTCAGAAACCAGGAAACCAAATGGCAGAAACGTCACTCGGGTGGTGTGCTCAGAGCCTTCCCCCATGTAACAGAGCCCAGATTCCTTAGGATGACTCCCCGAGACTTTGGCCCCGACCTAATACAGCTACCCATCACTCTGGTTCCAAAGACCTCAGCTGAGCAGAGCAGTCCTGGGATGCTATTTTAATGCATACTGATTGTCCCTGCATTGTGTATTCATTAAGGCGCTGGGATCCTGAGGCCTCGAGTGAGGGCAGGCAGAGGCAAGAGGAGGGAAGAGCTGCGGAGGGAGGTGTGCCTCCAGCGCTCCTGCTGTCTGCACAGCTGCTGCTGTGTCTCAAGTGAGCCTTTTAGACTTCCTCAGTTTTTCCTTCTCACTTGTCTGGCTTCAAAAATGGTGGGTTGTCCCAGACTTAACCACCTCTAAACTCTATTCCCTTCTTAATTATCTCACAGTTCAGGATCTAAAGATTTTAATCATATATGGACTGATGGTTCCCAATTTTATCTGCCACCTCCAGCTGCTTCTTTGGGTCCAGGAATGGAAATTCTACTGCCTGCCAGGCATTTCTGTATGCAGACTCGTGGACACTCACAGCTCAGCATTCATAAAACCTAGATCTGGCTTTCAGCTCCACCCTAGCCCAAATGCCCTCCACTCACCTGCTGTGTGTGTGTGTGTGTTTATGTATTTATGTATATGTGTGTATGTGTGTATGTATGTGTATGTGTGTGTATATATGTGTATGTGTGTATGTATGTGTATGTGTGTATGTGTATATGTACATTTATACCCATATGCACCTGTACATATACATGTGTATATGTATATGCATATGATGTATATGATGTATTGTATGTGTATGTGTATATATTGTATTGTATGTGTATGTGTATATATGTGTATCTATGTATATACATACATGTATGTGTGTTTATCATATATATATATGATATATCATATACACACATATATACACATGTATATGTATATATTCATATATACATAAAAAATCTCCACTTGTGCACACACTCACAGCTCTGTATACTCAGGGTCACCTGCCAGCAAATCCTATACATTCTTCCTGCTGCAGCAAGCTATTTTTCTTATCCCAGCCAGCAGGGCACTAATGCTAGCCACCACCACCCCTGCACAGAAGTTGGACTTCTCTCCCATGGGGCATCCCTGCTCCTTTTGCAGCTGTCTAATTGTCTGCTTGCTTCCCTAGCAGCCAGTGAGTTTCTAAGTGGTTCTTAACCTGTGGGTTGAGATCCCATTGGCGACTGCATGTCAGATATCCTGCATGTCGAATATTTACATAATGATTCATAACAATAACAAAATTACAGTTATGTAGTAGCAATGAAAATAATTTTATGGTTAGAGGGGTCACGTAACATGAGGAACTGTATTAAAGTGTCAGAGTGTTGCTCTAAATGTATGCAGGCCACTTCCTGTCCAGACACAACCTCCAAGGGCATTTCAGCTTATTTAAGGAGCTACGAAGGCCCTGAATGATCTCACTACCCCTTCCTCTGTAGACATACCCATGCACACACTTCCAAACTCACACATGTATGCACTTCCAAACATGCACACTCATACACACAATCTCTGTGCATCCTTCTACACACACACACACACACACACACACACACACACACTCTGTGCATTCTTCTCTTCTACTACTATCTTTTCAAAGAGTTAATTAAGGGACTAAGAGCACTAGCCACTCTTCCTGAGAAGCAGAGTTCCATTCCCAGTACCCAAATGTTGGCTCACAACCATCTGTAGCGCTAGTCTCTGGAAGTCTGATGCCATTTTCTGGGCTCCATGGGCCCTGTATATACATGGTGCATAGACATTCAGGCAAACACTCACACACATAAATTAAAAACTAATACGATTACTAATATTAATTAATTTACTGTATCATTATTGTGTGTGTGTGTGAGAGAGAGAGAGAGAGAGAGAGAGAGAGAGAGAGAGAGAGAGAGAGAGATGGGGGAAGTGTGAGAGCCATAGGACAACTTTATGGGGTTGGTTCTCGCCTTCTACCTTCTGTAGGTTCCAAGGATCAAACAAATGCTGCCTCAGGTCATTAGGCTTGAGGGGGAAGTGCCTTTACCAACTGAGTCATCTTGGTGACTCCCGTACTTGACTGTCTTGATATATTCAGGCTGATACATCCGAATTCAATAAACTGGTGGCTTATAAACAGCAGAAATTTCTTACTCACAGTTCTGGCTGCTGGAAGTCCAAGACAGGTGAAGAGCCAACGCCTTGTGAGGACCTGGATCAGAGGCAGCCACTTCCCTGCAACCACACATGGCAAGGGGGTAGGGCGTCTCTCTGAGTCTGTTTTCAAAAGTCGCTAAGCCATCCCTAAGGACCTGCTGAAAGCTCCGCCATCATTTTGAAAGCTGAGAGGATCAAAAGGTTTAGTTTGCCTTGTTCAGCATTGTCCTTCCTTTCTGAACAAAGCCTCTCACATCAGCCTCTCTCATCAGGCTCTCACACCAGCCTCTACCATCAGGCTCTCACACCAACTTCTCCCATCAGGCTCTCACACCAGTCTCTCACACCAGCCTCTCCTATCAGGTTCTCACACCAGCCTCTGCCATCAGGTTCTCACACCAGCCTCTCCTATCAGGTTCTCACACCAGCCTCTGCCATCAGGTTCTCACACCAGCCTCTACCATCAGGCTTTCACATCAGCCTCTCACACCAGGCTTTCACACCAACCTCTCCCATAAGACTCTCACACCAGACTCTCACGCCAGCCTCTCCCATCAGGCTCTCACACCAGCCTCTCACACCAGCACCTTTACGCATGCCCATGCCTGGATGTTCCTATGTCTCATTTTCTTCCTGTTTCTAGTCCTATGTCACCTTGGAGATGCTTATCCTGACCAGGCTTTTAGACTCTCTACACGCACACTCTGCCCCTGGCTGTCCTCTTGCCTTGACAAATTTCCAACAAAATCTGCAAGGAACAGGTTCTAGGATTCTCCCCTCCCCAAACCCAAGGACGCTGGAGTCATTTCTACGCATATTCTCCTATATACTTAGAAATAACTCTAGACCACCTACAACACCTAATACAATGGAAGCACACCAAAATCATTGCCCTCCTGGATTGGTTGCAGGGAAAGACGGCCTAGTTCAGTGCTAACACAATCTTTCCAAGTGTTTCAGTCCATCTGCTTAGATCCGCAGATGCACCGAGCTCAGGTTTGGAGAGCTGATTGCATGATTAATGATGGAGCTCTCATCCCTCCCTCGGCACCAGCAGAGACTCCCTGAGAAGGATTCTGCTTTAGTTTCTGTTTCCTCCCACCGCATACAGCACACCTTGGCAGGGCCCTAAATATATTCCTGCTATCTGTTAGAGGAGAGTGAGAGCATCATTGTTCAATTTTACAGAGAGGGGAATTGAACCTCTTGGGAGCTAACAACCTGCTGAAGCCTCCGGATGCTGGAACTGCGCTTCAAAGCCCCAGTCTAGGAGGCTCGATGGCGAAGTGGCTCTCGCTGCATCCTTGCCCTGCATCCCTGTCCTTGTCCATCCAGCACTGTCGGCTCCGCACACCCCCGTTTTCACAGGGGTGTTAACATCTCCTTCCCATCTTCCTCCCTCTGCCTGCCCCGAAGGAGCAACCAGCCACAGGCAGCCTCTGTGGAGGAATGCAGATGCAGTTGCAGCAGGCGGGAAAAGATGCAGGCTGTCCAGGGCTTACCTCGTGCCTTTCACCCTGCTGCTCTGTCTCACAACCGAGTTCCTAAAATGTCAGCAGCTGGCATGGACTCCAGAGCACCTACCAGCAAGAGCTCCAGGAGGCTGGGCTTCCTGCAGTGACCTTGCTGTGGCTGCTTGGACCTGCCCTCTAATGTACACTATCCAGGATTTCCTTGTTAATTGTGAGACACAGAGAAGGGCAGGAAATCCATCTCCCTAATTACAACTTCACTGGATTCCCGAGGACCTTTGGCACCCCAGCAATGAGAACCCTGCTTTGCCAGCACTGCAGACCACGCAGTCAGTGGAGGCCATCTGGCCCCTTCCCTGAGTACAGACTACTGCAGCCTGCTTAAGACCTGCCCCAGAGCACCCCAGCAGCAGGCAACAGGGCCCCATCCAGCCGCGCACCAGGATGGGAGCAGGGAGGAACAGGGGTAGTATGTCCAGACTCTCTCGGCTTGCTAGAGCCTTGAATTGTCTCTGCGGAATGGTGACTCCTCTGTCCCTTCCCGGTAGCTGACAGCAGCAGAGAGCTCAAATGGTTTTCTGTCATTTACCTTGCAGGCTCGTCCCTGAAACCACAGCGGGGAGGAAATAACATCAGAACAGCAACCTAGTGACTAGTCTACTGTCACTCCCAAGCTGCAGCTCCTACATCTTCTTCTGCCTTACCTGCTGCTGCGGAAATGTTGTGCCAACTGTAGCCGTGTGTTGTGTTGGGTTAGCTGTGTGACAGTGATGGAGGAGAAAGGAGCCCAACTCTAACCACTGCACCAGGGTCACAGCAGAACATTCCTAGAACTCTTGGGGGGGGGGAACGACCTAGGAGTCCTGCTTCTTCTGTTCCATATATGGATGCCAGAGCTGCAGGTGGCCGACAGCCCAGGCCCCATCACCAAGTGTAGTTGTCACCTTCTATTGATGTGACACTTTTCTCATCCAGCCACTAGTTGCCTATTGTCCTATTTATCAACTCCTGGGGCCCAGTGTTTCCCCAGAGTGAAAAGCTATGTTGTGGAAGAGGCGGGGCCAGAAGGGTAACTAGGGCGTGCAAACACAAAATAGAGAAAGCCAGAATGTAGTTTAAGTTGCAAATTCTCATGAGAAAAGTAGTAGCAATGGCCTTTCAACTTATTTTACAAAAGAATGTGTTTATGCACTCACCTAAACTATGGCTTTGGAAACATGTATGTGCACAAGTGTGCATGTGCACAAGTATGTATATGCACATGTGTGTGTGGAGGGGGGTATGATGTCACCATAAAAATATATAGTAGTAACAAACATTGTAAAAATGGACATACGACGTGGGAAGATTTAGAGGAAGCAAACCATGCCATACCATGAGGACAAAGAAATTCTCCCATCAGAGAGGCAAGACCTCTAAGCCTTGTGTGTCCCGTCACCCTAGCCCTGCTTTGAAAGAACCTGCCGTGTGTCTTGGGAGGAGGGAGGCCATCTTTAGACCACAAATGACATCCTGACACAGTAAGAAGCACCTCGAGTGCCATTTCTCTGGGTACAGCAGAGATCCACGTATCTTAGCACATGCTAAGGCGATCGATATCAGGCCCAGGGCCTGTGGGTGCAAGCTGGAGGGGGCAGAGAACTGGAAGGCAGAGGCCCTTTCAGGCTGGTTAATGTAGATGTTCAGGAGCTGCCGTGGTTTCCAGGCAGGGGGCAGGTGGTCTGCCTTGCCTGACTCCCCTGGAGTGCTCCACTGCTGTGCCAGCTGTCACATCAGATAAGAAGCAGGAAGTTGATCTCCACCCTGCACTCGGACACGTGTCTCCTAGGTGATCGCCTCCCGCACCACAGTTGCTCAACCTTCACTGGGCCACCTCTCAGCGCACAAGAGATAGATGTAAGCCCGTAGTGACGTAAGGATATCAGAGCTAGACCAAGGAGAGACACCCGGTTTTCGATGCAAAGACCACGCGCATTATCGGTGATCCCCTGCCTCCTATACTCTACGCCTAATCACTTCGAAGTGCAGAGCTGAACCCATTATCACAGGCTTTCCCTGCCTAATTGAGGCATTTGCGTTAATAAGGAAGTCCCCGGGGAAGATTGGCACCTCGAAGGTGCCTCAGGATATGCCTTATCTGTAGTTTCATGTGCTCGCCTTAGAAAGTCCAGGGTCTATCTGGGTCTCTCTTTCGTAGGCTAGTAAACATCCTGGTTTATTTATTCATCCAGGAATGAAAGCCTATCGTATTTACGATGTCTTGATGGAACCTTATAGCAGAAGAAGGATGCAATGCCCAGCAGGGTAATTCATTGAGGTCACTGGCCTTGGTTAGCAATTGGTGTGGACATTCGACCAAAAATACATTTAAAGATTGTGCTTAGCAGCCGGGTATGGTGACACACACCTTTAATCCCAGCACTCAGGGGGCAGGGGCAGGGGCAGATGGATCTTTGAGTTAGAGACCAGCCTGGTCTTTAGAATGAGTTTCAGAACAGCCAGGGCTACACAGAGAAATCCTGTCTTGGAAAAACCCACGAAAGAGAGAGAAAGAGGGAGAGAGGGAGAGGGAGAAGGAGAGGGAGAAAGGGAGAGAGAGAGAGGAAGAGGGGGAGAGAGGGGGAGAGGGAGAGAGGGGGACAGGGGGACGGGGGACATGGAGAGAGGGAGACAGGGGGACAGGGGGAGAGGAACAGGGAGAGGGAGATTGTATTCAGCAAATACCTTGAAGCTTCACTGTGCATGAGGAATCATGCCTGGTTTGTGGTGGATGCAGTTGTACAGGGTCATGCCCTCCAGAAGCTTTCTTACACATAAATGCAAGGCAAATCAGGATGTTGAATAAGAGAGACAGAGAGACGCAGGAAAGCTGCTTAGGGGTCTCAGAGGAGGGAGCACTCCTTCCAGAGGGAGTACAGCTTCCATCAAGAAATGTGGGGAAAGGAAAACAAGAGGGGGCAGTTAGGGGATGTTCTTGAGGAGACTGTGAAGGTTTTTGCCCAAGATGGTGGAGGGGGAGGGCGCTCCTCCAAAGAGAGCAACAGCCAAGGAGACTGAGAATAAGGCGAGTCACGTGATACAGCAGAGTGGAGGTTGAAAGAAGGGCAAGGGTGTCTGACTGTGCTTCTGAGTTGTCAGACTCAGCAGAGAGCTCAAATGGGGGTGCGTCAGTGGGGCGCATCAGTGGAGGTAGGAGAGCTTGATGAGGCTGCATTCTACAGGCGCAGCACTTCTGGCCGCACAACCCATTCTGACCACTTGCAATCAATCCCACCTTGTTTTCTGAAGACACTTGACATACCTTAGTCTCAGCTTTTTGTCCCCCACCTCAAATTCTGTACCTATTATTGGGGTCCCCCAAAGTCCCCCCCAGCAGACTAAGATGGTGGGCACGTGCCTGCATAGGACACTTTTCAGATCAGTGTCTTCCTTGCAGCTCACCCTAGGCTTCCTACTGGGAGCTAAAGACCCTCTGTTCTTAATGCAAAGGCACATGACTCCTTAGGGGAGAGTCCTGTCCCAGTTCAGAAGGCTGATCTCCTCCTCTGAGGAGATGTAATGAGGGCTCCACAGCAGAGGGTTGCCTCCGTTTTCTTGAGGTCCACCTACCTGAGCTTCTACACGTCTGCCAGCTACAGTGAGTACCTACCCCGCAAACACAGAACTAAGACAGCACGTGCCCACTGCTCTTGACTTCCTCATGTTCCAGAAAGGGCTAGAACTTGTTTGGATGATAACGGTTGTAGGTAGAAGCATGATGAGTTCCAGATGAAGAGAACCAACCTCAAGTCCCTTACCGATGCGGATGAGAATTCCTGGAAAAAATTCCTACGTGTACCAAGGCCAACTGACTGATCGAAATTCCACTGACTGTAGTGAGTTTGAATGAGGCAGTTAGCCTGGCAGTGGTGACGCATGCCTGTAATCCCAACACTTGGGAGGCAGAGGCAGGCGGAGTTCTGAGTTCGAGGCCAGCCTGGTCTACAGAGTGAGTTCCAGGACAGCCAGGGCTATACAGAGAAACCTTGTGTAGAAAAAAAAAAAGGTAGTTTCGAGATTTCATTACAATTTTTCCTGGGCTATGTTTAGCCACCTAAATGGCCTCTACTTTCTAACCTCTCTGTCAGACCTAACATTCTGTGACTAGCAGATAAAGCTAAACCTAGAATCCCGATTAACAGAATAAAAACTTAATCGAGATGTATTAACAAGCTCTAGTTCCACCAATCAAAGAGCCAAGAATGCTCTCAGAGAGCTAAGATTTCTCTGTGAAGCTAAGCTGTCTGCTTAATGTTTCCATCGATGTATTTGAAGTGCTGTGCTTTATGACGTTCTTTGTGTTGCTATAAAAATTTCATGAAACAGCTACTTCATTCAAACGCAGAATTTGGAGTGACCTAAATTTATGTTTCCAGGCCGTGGTCACTTGTGTTTGTCTCTAGAATAAAGTGTCTTCTATCCCATTCGAGGTGAGAGTTGTGGTTTTGCACTGATACCAACTATTGGCCGTGTTATTTATTCCAAGCCCTGCTTTCTTTTGCTTTAAATGAAGATAAAGATTGTGTCCAGAGAAGGGAGCAGGAAACAGAAGGTTTCACCAGGAGGGGAAAAATAGGATTGAAAACAAAATCAAGACGGAAAACGTCTAGTGATTCCCTTTCTCTGGTTAAATCTCGCCCATGACTAAACTATGCGAATGAAAGTATTTATAATTCTAAGAAAAAAGGAGAGCAAAATATAACTGCAGTACACCCACTGGCTTTGCAGTAAACAATGTTTGCATAAGCCTATAATATAACAGCCATTAACTTATCTAAGATGTATGCTATAACCGCACGGAGGAAAGTTAAGGAGACGTATACACACACAGGCAGAAGGAGTAAGATTGTTAACCCTTCAAGTGCATCTCCTCACCTAGTTTGAAAGCAGCAGCAGGGCTCAGAACATGGTCCTCCCTTTCCTCATCCAGGCCTCTGCTTCAGCATTACTTCCTTTGTCCAATGTGTCTGCAGGACTGGGCCTCCAGGTTGTGGTACTGTCTCCTCCATTCGTCTTTAACCTAACCCGGTCTAGCCATAGCTAAAACAGCCACATAGCCTATCACTTGTCCCGTAGGAGATCATAACAGACACTGATTGGATGAAGAAATGAATTACCATAACAGCAAGTAATGATTCTATAAGATCTCCCTCAAAGCCAATGTCTCCACTGAATGGAGACAGTCTTGTTCACAATGAATGGTCTTAAGATGGCCCTATGCTGTTTTTTTCTCCCTCAGTGTCTCCCTCAGTGATTGGGATGGGAGTACAGTTAAAGCAGGGACCAGTTTATGTAGTTCCAGGGTTGGCAGCTTGGAGAAAGGTTGGGAATTTTTTTTTTAGTGGATCTGGAATTTCAGTGTTGGATGACAAAGGTGGCTGGTCGTTGGAGGTGGTGGTTGAGCAAGTGTGACTGTCCTTTGTTCCACTGAGAGATATACTTTGAAAATGGTTTCCACTGTGGAGTTTATATTGTGTGGATTCTACCACATAAAAGGTATCTTTAAAGCCTCCTTTGGGAAATACAGACATTATCAGAGAAGAGAGTCTAAAGATAGGTGTTTCTTCCAAGAAGGGAGCATAATCAATCAGAAACCACTTATGGACGGTAGGTCTAAATACACCAAAACAATGGTTCTCAACCTTTCTGATGCTGTGACCCTTTAATACAGTTCCTCACGTCACGGTGACCTCCAACCGTAAAGTTATTTTCATTGCTACTTCCCAATTGTAACTTTGCTACTGTTATGAATCATAATGTGAACATCTGACAGCAGGATGGTCTTACGTGACCCCCATGAAAGGGTCACTCTATACCTACAAGCGGGTGGCAACTCACAGATTTAGAACTCTGGAATGAGATAGCACCTGCCTCAGATTTACCTCTCCACAGGAGCCAGGAAGAAGGCAGTTTATACAGCAGTTCCCATCTGCTTGAAGGCTGCTCCCAGGGAAATAGCTAGCACTTCTGCCTTGCTCCTTGTTTCTCTAAAGAAAGACCTCAGGCGAAGAGAGGTGATATCCATAGCTAGATAAATGCAGGCTAGCTGCTGGGAGGACAGCCTGGTGGACTGGCCAGCATAGGTAGGTCACATGCAATGCCTGAAATGGATGCTTCCCAGAAAGCAGTGATGATGGGGACAGTTAAACATCGGAAGACCCACTGGCAGACTCCAGAGCGTTGACCCTGTGGACTGGGGCTCAGGAAAGCATGGTTCTGTTGTCTTTGTAGCCTTTTCTGATGTTTTGAAATCTAATTTCACTTTTAAACTGTGTCCATGTCTTATTTTGAAAATAATAAGCCAAATTCAAAGTGAATATGAATATCACCAGGAAGTCATCCACACTGAATGAATTCTACTTCCCACCCCCCTCCGAGGGAAAATGTCACAAAATGATTAACCAGCCTGTGAGGGAGAATAAGCAGCGAGTGGTAATTGACGAGAAGCCCAATCGAACACACCAGAATCCAGAGAAGGTCGTATTCCATTCTAAGCATGGTTTGCCGGCTCCTACTGTGTGCCAGACGCTGTCTCTCACGGTAAAAGGTACAGAAGTAAGCCCCTCACACTGGGTTCAGCATACTGCCCCAGCATCCACGACCACCTAGACCTCATTTGGAAACCACCAAGAACTTCAGACCAAGACTCATTTGGAAATGGAGGCTCTATAGATGTCGTTATTTTTTTATAAGAAAAACAATTTATTTATTTATTTATTTATTATATGTAAGTACACTGTAGCTGTGCCAGAAGAGGGCATCCAATCTCATTACAAATGGTTGTGAGCCACTGTGTGATTGCTGGGATTTGAACTCAGGACCTCTGGAAGAGCAGTCGGTGCTCTTAACCCCTGAGCCAACTCTCCAACCCAGAAAAACAATTTTTATTATACAATATGCAGGGTCTTAGCTGTTTCTCCTGGTATTCTTTTTTTTTAATTGGACATTTTCTTTATTTACATTTCAAATGTTATGAATTCCTGGTTTCCCCTGCTCCCAGAAACCCCCTATCCCATCCTCCCTCCCCCTGCTTCTATGAGGGTGTTTCTCCACAACCACACTCCCACCTCCCCACCCTAGATTCCTCTACACTGGGCATCTATTGAGCCTTCATAGGACCAAGGACCTCTCCTCCCATTGATGCCTGACAAGGCCATCCTCTACTACATAGATGTCGTTATTTAAGATGAAGTTACACTATGGTAGGATAGCCTTACTCCAGTGACTGGCATCCCAAGCAACAGCTGTGTTAAGACACTCAGAGAATTCATTGTTTTTAATTGCAGAGTAGTATTCCATAAAGTACTCTGCAATTAAAAACAATGAATTCACAAAATTCCTAGGCAGAACTTGAAAATGGTCAGAACTTGAAAATATCATCCTTAGTGAGGTAACCCAATCACAAAAGAACACACATGGTATGCAGTCACTGATAAGGGGATATTAACCCAGAATCTCAGAATACCCTAGACACAATTCACATATCAATAGATTTCCAAGAAGATGGAAGGAGAGACCCCTGGTCCTGGAAAGACTGGATGTAGGGGAATGCCAGGACAGAGTAACGAGAGGGGGTTGAATGGGGAAAAGAGGGAGGGAAGGGGCCTTATGGGACTTTCGGGGAGGGAGGAAACGGGAAAGGGGAAATGATTTTGAATGTAAATTAGAAAAAAACTTAGAAAATAAAATAAAATTAAATTAAAAAAAAAGACACTCAGAGGAGAAAGACATAGAGACAGAGGAGTGAGGGCATGCAAATCAGAACCGTCTGGGGTTGCTGGTGACCACAACTTGAGAGGAAGGCCTGGAATGGGCTATCCCTACAAACTTGAATCTTGACAGTGTGAGTTCTAGACTTTTGCCACCAGGGTAATCATTCTGCTGCTTCAAGACAGAAGCATGGAGACTCTTTATGGCTGCCCCAGGAAGATGGTCCTGGTCTCACAACAGTGTGGTCTTCGGCTGAAAGAGAGGCCTTAGGTGTCTCCTCTGTGTCACCTCCTCTGTGTTCACCCTTCTGTGTCTCCTCCCAAGTTATGATGGCTAGTTTTAGTCAACCTAACACAAGCTTGAGTCACCCAGGGAGAGGGAGCCTCAGTTGAGGAAGTACCACCATCAGACTGGCGTATTGGCAAGTCTATGGAAAGTTGTTGATTAATGGTTGATGGGGGAGGGCCCAGCCCACTGTGGGTGGTCCTGTATTGCATAAGAAAACAGGCTGAGTGAGTCATGGGGTGCACCCCAGTAAGCAGCATTCTTCCATGGTCTCTGCTTCATTTCCTGACCCAAGTTCTTGCCCTGGGTTCCCCAGATGGTGAACTGTAACATGTAAGCTAAATAAAACCCTTTCTCTCCAAGATGCTTTGGATTGAGGTGTTTAATCATAGTTGCAGAGAAACCCACTCATTCTCCACCCATTGGGTGTGCACCCAGCTGGCACGCTGAACCCTGGAATGGAAGCTGGGCTTTGAAGAAAGGTAACGAACAAGGGGGGGATTCCTCCCTCCAGTCCCTGAACAGAGCGCGTCTTCCAGTTTCACATACCTACTGCTGAATCCAATCCCAGCTCAGTGTGATAAGTAATGTGATAAAGGCAAAGAATCGAACGATTAGTCTCACCTGGAGAGATCTGGCATCTCAGAAAGTGCGATGACAGCTGCCTTTGCAGGGGAGCCATGGGCAAGGGCATGCAGTGGCGGGGAAGCATTCCAATGAAGGACACCCTTTAGGGACATGGTTGGTGGCATGGTGGAGTGCTTCAGGGCAGCCACCTGTGGTTCTGTGAGGACGAAAGTTTGGGGTGCAAGGCAGACAATGGTGGGGTTGAGGATGAGGCAAAGACAAGAGGACGGACGCTTAAAATGCTGTCCTCAACACTTCGCCCTCTCCGTCAAGGGAAGGCCCACTAATAGTGAACAGTATTGACAAGGAGCAAGAGTGCTTTAGTGTAAGAATGGCGTCAAGAGAAGAAGAGTCCAAAGGGCCAGGTTAAATTTGGTTTGTGATAGCAAGAGCTGAGCTAGTGCTGAGGCCCCAGAGAGAGGGGCAAAGACTCTTCCCAATACAACTGCAACTGCAGTCGATTGACTGTGGAATGTTACAGACAATCCCTCAACAGAGGAATGGATACAGAAAAGGTGGTATATTTACATGATGGAGTACCACTCAGCTATTAAAAATAATGAATTCAAGAAATTCTTAGGCAAGTGGTTGGAACTAGAAAATATCATCCTGAGTGAGGTGACCCAATCACAAAAGAACACTCACTGATAAGTGGATGTTAGCCCAGAATCTTGGAATATCCAAGATACAATTCACAGACCAAATGAAGCTCAAGAAAAAGGAAGAATAAAGTATGAATACTCTGGTCCTTCTTAGAAGGGGGAACAAAATACCCATGGGAGGAGATACAGAGACAAAGTGTGGATAGACTGAAGGAAAGGCCATCCAGAGACTGCCCCACCTGGGGATCCATCCCATATACTGTCACCAATCCCAGACACTAATGTAGATGCCAACAAGTGCTTGCTGACAGGAGCCTGATATAGCTGTCTCCTGAGAGGCTCTGCCAGAGCCTGACAAATACAGAGGTCGGTGCTCTCAGCCAACCATTGGACTGACTGAGCACAAGGTCCCCGATGGAGGAGCTAGAGAAAGAACCCAAGGAGCTGAAGGGGTTTCCAGCCCCGTAGGAGGAACTACAATGTGAACCAACCAGTACCCCCAGAACTCCCAGGGACTAAACCACCAACCAAAGAGTACACACGGAGGGACCCATGGCTCCAGCCGCATATGTAGCAGAGGATGACCTTGTTGAACATCAAAGGGAGGAGAGGTCCTTGGCCCTGAGAAAGCTCAATGTCACAGTGTAGGGGAATGCCAGGACAGGGTATCAAGAGTGGGTGGGTTGGTGAGCACGGGGGATTGGGGGGACGTGGGGGTGGAGAGGATGGGATAGGGTGTTTTCGGAGGGGAAACCAGGAAGGGAGATAACGTTTGAAATGTAAATAAAGAAAATATCTAATAAAAAAGACTCCACTTCCTGGATTGGAGCAGGACAGGACCCATACTGAGACAAGCAGGCTGGAAGAGTGAGGGGAATGTTCTATCTGGACTCAGCCCCAATTTTCTTCTTTAAATTCTGAAGGAAAAAAAAATGCTGTTCTTTTCTCAAGAGTGTCCCCTGTTCTACCACCAGTGGCCACTAGAGAGAGACAAGAGAAGGAGGTGGCCTTCCCCGCAGAACCAGCAAAGGCCGTGGACCAAGCAGGCAAGGTACCAGTGTCTTACGGAGCACTTCTCAATCCGTGGGTGACCCATTTCATAGGGGTCGCCTATGCCCCCAAAGCCATCTTAAAACATAGCAGTCTACACTGTGATCCGTAACAGTAGCAAGGCTACAGTTATGAAGCAGCAACAACGAAATAATTTTATGGCGGGGGCGGGGGGGCGGGGCATAGGGTCACCACATGAGGAACTGTATTAAACGGTGGCAACAACATTAGGAAAGTGGAGAACCAGTATCCTAGACCGCCGCCAGCCCTAAGCAGATTTCCAGAACCAACATCAGCCAGGCAGTGGCCTCAGAGCCTTTTTCTGCACCTTCTGCTTGTCAGAGTTTGAATCTGTGTTGTCAGACACGGGGCTTGGGTTCAGTCCCCGGCTGGTGGGACTATTCGGAAAGCTGTTACCCATTTCAAAGGTGAGGTGTAGCTGGTGGGCGTGGATCACCAGATATGAACCTTCAGAGGTTATTTCTGTCTGCCTTCGCCATCTGTGGAGCACCCAACAGGCACTTCGGTGGCCACGGAACCATGGTGCCTCGCCCTGTGCTGGACTACAGGCCCTGAAACTGTCAACGAAAAGAAATCTTCATTTCCTCATTGTTCTGTCAGGAATTTGTCTCAGTGACACAACAGGACTGACACTGGGCCTCTGTCTCCTGAGGTGTGGGTAGCAAGTAGACTGTGTTCTCTTTCCCTGGCCTTAGTCTTGCTCCTGCCAACCCTTCCTCAAAGCTTCTGGGTCCAACTATAGTCAACTTCTGTCAACCTTTGATGGGTGGCTATTTCCTACCCTTTGTTTGAGGACCCCCACTTTTATGGTACCCCTTAGCCAGTTTTCTATATTAAATCCACTCTGTCACACATGTCCTGGCTGAGAACATTGGTGAACAGAGAGTCTGAGCAGATAGATTCAACCCACAATGGGGTTTTGAGTTGTCTGGTCATATCTCCAGGCCTCTGGGAATTGTCAAATGGAGGTCAGTGACACAGTCTGGAGTTTGGAAGAGAAGTGCGGTCCACGATGAAAATGCCTTTATGGTGCGGGTCACAGTTAACTCCTCAGGGAGCAGAGGATGTGAGAGAAAGAACTGGAGGTAGAGATGCAGGAGCCCAAATAAGAAGGCGGACACAAAGCCTGTGGCTGGCGTAGAGGAAGCCATGGTGCTCCACCAACCAGGAGGGATCAGCAATGTCTAATGTTTCCTTCCCCCAGGAAAACACTTTGAACAGGAGCCTTTCGCTTTTTAACTCTTCTACAATACCTAAGCTAATAAATTAAAACACGGTGTCTCACACCTTCCATCTCAGTACTGAGGAGGCAGAGGCAGGCAGATCTCTAAGTTTAAAGCCAGCATGAACTAGATAACAAGTTCCAGGCCAGCCAAGAATACCCAGTAAGACCCTGGGGTCTCAGGCAACTCTTGTGGGTTTGGTGATGGTCCTTCCTGCATGGGAAAGAGGCGGAGCCCACTGGAAGCAGACAATGAGAAACACTGATTGGAGCATATGGGATGGGACTAGAAGGCAACTCCATGTTCACACGAGGGACACTTGAGTCCCTTTAGAGGCTGTGGGAAGCAGCCAAGCAAAGTGAGGCTGAAAAGCAGGAGTGTGACAGAGAGTCCAGAGGGCACATCTGCAGTCACAGTGCCAACTTGCTCTGAGGCTGCCAATTCACCCAACAAAATATGTCATTGCCAAAGCTGCCAGGCACAGCCCTAGATGCTGGGATAGCAGTCAAGAGAAGGGCAAAAGCCAGAGGCTGGAAGCAAGGTGGTCCAAGTAGCAAGTCTCTTGGCAAGATGGCAACAGGATTCAAGATGGGTAGGCAGGGGGTCTAGGTGGCTGACTGCAACATCTATCTCTTCCCCTGAAGATTACAGATGATTTTCTGAGCCAGATAGGGCCACTGCCCTACTGCTGACCCTAGATAGCTGCTCTGACATCAAGGGTGTTTCATTTATCCTTAGATCAATGAAGAGAGTAACTTGCATATTCCAGTGCCCTTGGCATGGCCTTGGGTTCTACAGCCTAGTTGTACAGTACACGCTGGCTTTCTTCCTTTGGATCTCCAGCTGTGTGTGTGTGTGTGTGTGTAAGAGAGAGAAAGAGACAGAGACAGAGAGAGGAGTGTATCTGTGTGATTGAGTATATATGTGTGTGTGCCTGTGTGAGAAGGGAGGAATGTATCTGTGTGAGTATATGTGTGTGTGTTTGATGTGTGTGTGAGTGTGTGAATGTATGTGTGTGTGTTTGATGTGTATGTATAAGTGTGTGTGTGTGTGTAAGAGAGAGAGAGAGAGAGAGAGAGAATGTGTGCATATGAGTGTGTGTGCATGGTGGTGGTGGGGCTCTAGTTAACTTTCCCCCTGGGTATTGTCAGTACAATTACAACAAACTGAATAATATCTAAGATGACAGCACCAGCCTCATCTTCAAGAAACCAACAAATAAAGAACAGATCCAAGATCCCGAGGTCATTGAAAGCATCTCTCACACCACTGCCCTATCAGATGGATGAGGCTGGAATGTTCAAACATCTCTCACTGTCTCCACAGCCCTAATGGATCTCCTCACAGTTCACTTACTAAGCACGCCATCTCCCATGTAAAAGCCCTGCAAGGAAGACTTGATCCCAGCCCTTCTTTCCAGCAGCTTCTAACACTGTGGCTGGCAGGGCTGAGTGACCTGTCCTCCTTGGAATGTGCCAGGCTTCTCTGGAGTGCGCTTTTTGGTATCGGGAACAATTCTTTTCACCTTTCTTTGGTCAGCCTCCTAACGTTTTTAGATGACATGGTCTTCCCTAGTGGCATGACGAATCATTAGCGGGGCTTCAATTTTAAGAGGGGTGAGCTGTTGACGTGATCTTCAACTCTACACACTTTTATCAGAGCGGGACCAACGGAAATGCTGTCACTCTGCCTCTATCTTCTCGCGGAAGCCTCTCATTTCTCTTGCTTAGTCATCAGGACAACTGAGAACTTCTGAACAATGGGCTTAAGCCTTGGATGAAACAAATGCCCAGATGCATCAACTTCTCGGGAGAAATGCAGCAAATCGGACACCGCTCTGGCATTGGAGTAACTTGCACATGCCCAAACACAGGTTCTCGGGGCCTCGAAGACGCCACCAAGCTCAGTGTCTAATTACAGATCTGTTATTTTTCAAGGTAGCCAATTTGGATCAGAGCCAGAGAGGGAGCCAGTCCTCTCCACACAATAAAACAATCATTAATTTACAATGAATACAATCAAAGCTTTGATTTTAGCAGGCAGGAAAAAAATATCAGTTCCCAGATTGGTATGTGAGAAATATCAATTTTTTATTCTCTTTTAAATTAGTTCTTTGAAAATTGTGTGCAGCATGCTTTGATCATATTTAGCACCCCCCACAGCTCCTCCCATATCCATCCACCCTTCCCTACCCACCCAGATTTGCATTCTTTTTTTCTTTCTTTCTCCTTTCTTTCTCCTTTCTTTCTCCTTTCTTTCTTTCTTTCTTTCTTTCTTTCTTTCTTTCTTTCTTTTTCTTTCTTTCCTTCTTCCTTCCTTTCTTTCTTTCCCCATCAATTCCAGTTTGCAATGCTCATGTATTCTTGGATATGTCCTTACACTGGAGTATTTGACTTACCAGGGGCTACACTCTTAAAGAAAACTGACTCCCCTCTCCCAGCAGTTATCAACTGTCAATCACTCCTTTGCTAGGGGCAGGACTTGATGCCGAACTCTCCTCTCCAAGCTGGATTTGGTCTGCCTTGATCTTGCATAGGGCTTGTGCCCGCTGTCATAATTGCCCTAGGTTCAGACGTGCAACGGACCTGCCGTGTCTGGAAGACGACGCTCTTTCCTCCTGTTCACCTACCGCCTCTGGCTCTGACATTTTAAGCTCTCCTCATTCTGGAACAGCAAGAGTGTCACCATTTCACCCTTGCCACTCTCAAGAGTCATCTCAGAGAGCTCATACTCACTCCGTGCCTGGGAGGAGGTTTGCAAGCCTCCGGTTTCCACTAAGTCACAGACAGCGCTGGCACCCACACTCGCCATGGTTGCTGGAGACCTGTAGACACTTGCATATTGCAGTTTCTGTTCCCCAGTCCATCTTTGGACGTGAAAGTCTGCTGAGGCAAGAACTGCCTGACCCGCGAAGAGGCCCCACCGCCAGGAGCCCCCACAGCAACACTTGCTCGTTATCACTGTCTAGACTTCCTGCAGCCGCCTCCCCTGCCCCCGCTACTAGAAAACCCCTCCACTTTCCCTCCACTGAAGTCTCTCCTTTCTCTCCCTTCATGTCCACAAAGTAATCTACACAATGGGCTTAAACCTTAAACAAAACCGAAGCCCAGAACAAACTCTTGGCGGGAAAAAGCCGCCTTGTGAGCTTACTCCTCTCTCCCTCTTCTGCACAGATGCTGACTAGGGACACAGAGCCCTCCACAGCACGACAGGAACAGGCTTCCAAGGACAAACAAAGCTACGGACATAGGGACTGGAAACAAATTCTTGAAAATATAAAATTTCAGGAGAGAAATATGGTAAAAACTTGGGCTAAAGAGGATAAGAAATAGAAGGAAGGGGTCCCAGAAAGACAAAATCAATGAAGACATCTATAGTGTGAGAAGAATGCCAAGGAACAACAGCAGAAAGCAAAAACTAAGTACAAAATCAGACAAGACCCTAAAATACCCACTGGAAAGAATCACAGATAATAAACAGTTAGCTGCTGGAGCAAGGTAAGCGAGGTAGAGCACTTTAAAACATGCCGATCATTATGACCGGAGCAGAGAACTTGAATCGGGGAGAGGCAGAGACCTGTTCCTTCCCTTCAGCATTGGGTAATCGTTAGAATTCTCTGAAAACAAATTAAAGGAATTGACACCATCTAGGAAATCTAAAGACTATGCCCAGGTGGGGAGAGCAGCTGTGTTCTGTGTGTGTGAGTCATCCCCCAGGGACTGAGGTCCCTTCCAGTGTCCCAAATTATCCCAAACTATTATTAGAATACATAGGTGTAACTTGCTTCTCTTGCACTGGGCTAAACGTTGCCTGGCATATGGTTTGCCACTGTATATTGCCATGGTGAGGTCCCGATTGCTGGGACAAAATGCCAGAGGAAAGTCAATCTCAAGAAGAAAGGTCTACTTTGTTTGGTACATGGTTTCAGTCCATGGTCACTCTTTGAGTCCATTGTTGCTGGCCTGTGGTGAGGCAGAAACTGTGGCATGGAACCCGTGGTGAAGACAACCTGCTCGTCTCATGACAGTCAAAAGCAGAGAAAAAAAAGTGAAAGGCTCAGGGACAAAACACAGACCTCCTGTGCGCATCCCTCCCCAGTGTCTGCCTTCTCCAGCAAGGCTCTGCCTTCTGCAGCAAGGCTCCGCCTTCTCCAGCAAGACTCCACCTTCTGCAGCAAGGCTCCGCCTTCTCCAACAAGGCTCCGCCTTCTCCAGCAAGGCTCCGCCTTCTCTAGCAAGGCCCCGCCTTCTCCAGCAAGGCTCCGCCTTCTCCAGCAAGGCTCCACCTTCTGACGATTCCATCCCCCAAAAGTTCAGTAAATCCACTAGATGAATCCATTGGTGAGATTTAGCTCTTGTGATCCCGTTGTCCTCCAAATGCCCCACTTCTGACCACACTGCCCACCACACCTTCAGCAACATGAATTTTTGGAGGATTTCAAATCTACGCTGTAACAAGTACACACACTCCGGGAGCACTCAGGAGTGATCCCAACACTCCGGAGGCAGGGAAGTTTAGGATTGCTACTAATTTGAGAACAATGAGCCAGAGGGAAAGAAAAGCAATATTACTTAAGAATTCCCTCGAAGCAGTGAAATGCGTTCAATTATTTTAAAATCAAAACCTTGATGAGCACACTTTAAGCACTCTCCATATGGAATGGGAAGAAGATACGGAACAATAAAGACCTCGAACAAGTGCTTGGTGTGAGCTGACCGAGCAGCATAGCAGAGTGCAGAGAATTCTGCTCTAAAACAAGAATATCCATGGCTTCTCTTTTGGGGGAAGAGACTGAGACCCAGGCTTATTCTATAGCCTGTACTGGTCTAGAACTACGTAGCCCAGGATGGCATCCAACTCATAATAGTTCTTCTCCTTTAGTTTCCCCAATTCTGGGGTAAACGGGCACAAGCCACCAAGCTCATCCAGACTCGTGCTTTGGGTGTTCATTCAGCAATTCAGTGTTGTTCTGAAGGCGGGGGAGCCTTTGTGGGGTAGAGACTGACTGACTGAAGTGGGTTGAGCTGTCCCTACTACAATGGAAGATGTGAGCCAAAACAAACCTTTCCTTCAGCTGTTTCTATCACAGCAACACACACACACACACACAAAGACGTCATGTTTATGTGAAACAGTTACTAATGGAATTTTTCATTCTTCAATTCTGAACATAGACACAGACATTTACTGAAAACGAATGAAGTGAATCTTTGACTTTGGGGAAATGGACACTATTTGTTGCTGGTGACAAACACAGTATTTCGAGCAAAAACTGGAAGTTTTGGAGACTTCCCATAGAACAGAGACTTTTCTGCTGAAATCACGGGTGACATGAAAGAATGCAATTTGTTAGAATAAAAGTATCAGAATTGTCGTGGCTGCGCATCCCAGAGAACTGGGACCCAAACGGCCAGTCCACGATGCTGCGCAACATTGCAGAAGCAAATAATTCACTCAGAGTGCAGAAGAAACCAACAAACATCATCTTAACAGAGAGAAAAGGTCACCGACATGGTTTCTGATTCCACATAGCAACTAGCCTTTAAGAAACTACTACTTGTCAAATTGGTGTGCAATCAAAGAATAATAGCCTAGATTATTTGAAAATATCATTTTTTTTCTAACTACAAACCCAAGCAAGGGCATATTTTCTCCGTATACCTCAACAAAATAGCAGTTATAATTTTGAAACAAGATAAGGGGCTACCTCTTTTTCGTTGATGAGGTTCTCAAAAGGGTGAAACAATGCCACATTTTTCGTTTTAGAAAATAGTCATTTTTATTGAAAATGTTTTTACATCAACATATAGTAGGTTTGGGATTGTTTTTACATTGTGCGATTTTCTCCAACAAATATGTTTGTGCATATGTTTGAAATATATAAATATTGGAATATGGCTAAATAAACTAATTAACACATATTATCTCACATGCATATTGTTTCTTGGAATAAGAATATTTAAAATCTACTCTTTTGGAAATTTTCCAGAAATTATTGTTGGAATGATACATTACTATGGACTTTAGTTACACGTTGCACAATATATTTCCTGATTTATTGTTCCTATGTGAACGAAGTTTTGTGTCTTTCGAGCAGCATGGTAGCTGCCATTATACTCTCTGAAGTGTGTGAGGGTGTGTGGGGGTGTGTGTGTGTGGTGTGTTTGTACTGTGTATGTTTGTGTGTGTGGTGTGTTTGTATGTGTGTGTATATGTATGTGGCATGTGTATGTTTTGTGGTGTATGTATGTCTATGTATATGTGTATGTGTGTGCATGTGTATATATGTGTAGATATATGTGTGAGCATGTGTGTGGTGTGTGTGAATGTGTTTAAGTATATGAATGTGTGTATGTCTGTGTATGTATGTGCATGTGAGTATGTGTGTGTGTGTGTGTGGTGGTGTGTATGTATATGACTATGTGTGAGTGTGTGCATGAGAAAGGGGAGGCATTGAACAAAGAGCCTCGTGAGTGCTAGCCAAGTTCTCCAGCTAAGCCTCATTCCAGCCTACTATCTATTTCTATGAGTTCAAGTGATTTAGATTCCACAATTAAGTACGAGTCTGAGACAATTGTTCTTCTGTCTTGTTTCACTTAACATCTTATCCTCTGTCATCACAAATGACAAGATTTCCTTTTTTAAATGATGAATAGTGTTCTGTTATGTATACAAACAACGCCCAGTTAACAGTGGCTAGACTTATAAAGTTTTTATTCCACAATTGTGCCTGAGCGATACACATTCAGTAGAAACCATAGTCTGAATCCTGAAGTTGGATCATTTCCCAGTCCATAAAAATGAGGTGCGCTACTGTTTTATGATGCTGGACAGGGGCGACAAGCCACAGAACCACCCACCACTGTCAGAAAGACAACCCGTTCTGTATCCCCTGCCAAATTACATCAACGGGCCCTCATATTTGGTAGATTGTATGTTGTATTATCTAGAGATAGCTGAGAATGGGCAGATTGAGTAACTAGTAAAGAGTGCTTATTAGATTGACTTACATGAAGCAGTTAAGAGTTGTCCAACAATGGCTGTCTCGCTAGAAATGCCGAGAACTCCGTAGTTGCTCAGTCCTTGAGGTTGTGTTTCTCAGTTGCCGCCATCTAGTGCTGAAAACATGGAGGACTCATAAAGAGCTCCTTCAGTTCATGTTGGAAGCCTGAGGAAGCTGCTTCAGATATCAGGGAAGAATCAGTAGTATCAGCAACAGGCTTGATGGACTTCTAAGCAAGACTGGAGGTCGAATGATCAAAGACAAAAATCTTGTCTTCGTCCCCATCCTTTTGTTCGCGCAGCTATCAGAAGGCACCGCCCACATTAGGGTGTGTCTTGCCACATCAATCAACCAATCAAGACAGTTCTACAGACAGGCCAATGGGTGGACCCAGTGTAGAAATCCATCATTGGGGCTCTCTTCCAAGTTATTTTAAGTTTATGTTAGGTGACAATCACAGTTAATATCAAGTATATTTCTGATTTATGGTTTTTATAACGGAGAACAGATTTGAGATGAAATCCCAATGTAAGTCTATAGGGAGCATGTTTTCTTGATTCACTCCTTCATTGATGAGCACAAAGTTTGCATCCATGTCATTTGACTTCTGAGAACAGTGTCACAATATATCGCTAAATGATGACATCTCTCCAAAGCTCTCATTTTCTTTCCTTGGAATTGCACCAAGTAGTGGGCTCCCAGTCTAGGCGGTCGTGATGTTTTCATCTCCGAGGGAACCTTCATGCTTTTCCCATAACGACTGTATTAATTTACACCCCTGCCAAGAGTGTACACGGTCATCTTTCATCTTCTGCATAGTAACAGCCACTCTAGCAGGTATGAGTGGCTGTTTACAGGTGTCTCCTCTCCCTGAAACTTTAATTTGCATTTCCCTTACAATCAGTGATGCAAAGCATCTTTTAACCATTTGAGTATCTTCTTCAGAGAATTATCTATCCTGCTCCTTGTCCATTTTTTAATCAGATTATTTCCCTAGCATTGAGCTTTTTCATCTCCTTATGTGCTTCGGACATGAGCCATTTAGTAGACAAGAAGTTTATTAGTTGTCTCTTCACACTGCTGACTGCATCTCTTATTCATGGGTGTCTCTTTGCTCTGTTTAATGTTCCTTTGGTCATGCAGAAGCTTTGCATGTCCTGTAATCCATTTTCACTTTTGTTGACTATGTTTTTCAGATCATGTGCAAACATTCATTGTCCAGATCAACATCATGACCCTCTGCATTTTCTTCTGGTAATTTTTTATACATTCGGATTTTATGTCTTTTATCCATTTGAGATGGTTTTTGCATATGATGCAGAGTAACAGCCTACTTTTATTCTTCAGAACAAGGATAACCAATTGTCTCAAGATCTTAAATAAATTAATGAATAAATTTGACTTTTATTAAATGCAATTTCTAATGCAATCAATATGAATAGAAGAAAATATAAAATTAATATCTCTTAAAAGCCTTCAATATTTTCTCAAATTAAAGGTCTTATGCCATTTAAAAGCTTCATGATAGAGAAATTCTTGTTCATACACAGTGTAAGAACTACACAGGCAAATTTATCACATCATTACTAGTAACTGAAAAACCTTCAAGCCATTCAGGTATAGCTCGGTAAGTTCAGAGTGGTATACTCACATAATGGAATAATAGCCAACAATGGAAACTTTACTCTAATAACAGAGGTTAACACTAATACAATGCTGAAATGAGGAAGAAGGCTGGAGAATATATCCACACTTCCATGAAACTGATGAAACAAGATATAAAAAATTCAAATGTAAACCATGTATATTTATTTGTACAAGTTTTAGGATGAGATAAGGAACTGAACAGTCCAGTTCACCACCAAGTCCATCTCTGAAAAGAGAGTCTAGAAGACTGGGGTATCACACACCTGTTGCATGCTATCAACTGAAGTAAGTACATGGGTAATTGTATGTTTGATTTGCATTGTGCACATCCTTTATTGAATTTTTATATGTGCCTAATTTTATCAATCAATAAAAGTTAGATAGAAAAAAAAGCTCATGAAAACTGTTAACTTTGATAATGAAGCTTGAAATGAAAATGCCTGTCCTAAATGTACCATGAAGTCATAGTAAGCCAGGAATTTGTGCACATCTGTTATTATATCAGCTTGGGAAGCTGAGACAGAAAGATCACAAGTTCAAAACCATCCTGGGAATACATAATGAGACTTTATCTTAAAATAAAAGAGTCTATGATATTAAACAGTTTAGCACATACAAAAATAAAACAATCCAAAGAAAGGAAAGAGCTGTGTGTATGTGTAGTGTGCATGTGTTTGTGTGTGTGTATGTGTGTGTGTGGTGTGTGTGTGTAGTGTGTGTGTGTGGTGTGTGTGTGTGTGCATGTGTGTATGGTGTGTGTGTGGTGTTTGTGTGTATGTGTGTGTGCAGTGTGTGTGTGTGTGGTATGTGTGTGGGTGTGCGTGTGTGTGTGTGCATGTGTGTATGGTGTGTGTGTGTATGGTGTGTTTGTGTGTGTGCATGTGTGTGTGTGCAGTGTGTGTGTGGTGTGGTATGTGTGTGTGTGTGGTGTGTGTGTGTATGGTGTGTTTGTGTGTGTGTATGTGTGTGGTGTGGTATGTGTGTGTATGTGGTGTGGTATGTGTGTGTGTGTGTGGTGTGTGTGATGTGTGTGTGTATATGTATGAATGTGTATATGTGTTATGTATTCCCATAAATCAAACTGCAGCTGATGTTTATGAATGGTGTTAGGGGTATTGACTGGTTAAATTAAAAAGTAATACTAGATCTTTACCTAACTCCAAATCTCAAGATGAACTCCAGATGTCTTGATATTGAAATACAAACAAAAAACTATAATATAAATGACAATGGGAAAAATTATATCCTGAGACTAGAAAATAACTTCTTAACCCAAATCCACAAGGTGCAAACTACAGTAGAAAATAAATGGATCTGATGACATCAAAAGTTGGAGCATTCGTGCAATGGAATTACTTGGCAAATAATGAAATGGGAGATATTTATAGAATCTAAAATAGACAAGTAATTAATATTGAACATCCTCAATGAACTTCTAAATATCAAAGAGCTAACAAGAAAAAAGTCAGAAGTCCAAACAAAAAATTAGACAATGACTTTGAACAGCAGTTTATAGAAGATGAACGTCTGTACCCTTCTGTGCACCAAAGTACAGCAAAGGTGTGCTCTAGTTGACTAGTACTTAGAGAGGAGCAATTAAGATGCCCACTTGCCATCTCTCTTCTTGGCAGACACTGGAAATCTGGGTACTGCTGGTGTTTTGGGGATTCTTGTGCAATGCTGGTGAGGGTGTACACATGAAAACCACGCTAGGAACTACTCTGCACTCACTCTATGGCCCTTCACATCTACTGCTGAGAATTTTCCCAGAGGCACCAAAGAGGCTCATGTGAGGTTGTTTGTGGTGCTGGCTGTGGCAAGTTTTGATTAGAGGGCATCTATCTGTTTGCTTCTAGGGTAGAGGAATAGAACAACAAAAACACAGCATTAAACCCTACAGGACACAATGAAGGTGGTTTGAAGAGGCAAGTTTGTAGCACTAAGCGCCTACATCAAAAATTGGAGAGATCAAATATTAATAATCTAATGTCACACTTGAAGGCTCTAGGACAGTGGTTTTCAACCTGTGGGTTGCAGTTGTTGGAAAGCAGATATTTCAATGGTCATAGGAACTGAGATGCTGCTCCAGAGAAAAATTACAGTTATGAAGTAGCAATGAAAATAATTTTATAGTTGGGGGCCACTACAACATGAGGAACTCTATTAAAGAGTCCTAGCATTATAAAGGCTGAGAACCACTGCTCTAAAATGACAGGAAGAAACAATGATCATAAAATGTAATTGGAAAGAAATTACTAAAATCAACGAAATAGAGACAAAGCAAACAGAAAAGTTACAAAGAATCAAGAATCAATCAAAAGAGTATCTGGTTCTTTAAGGAAATCAACAAGATTGACAGACTCTTAGACAAATTAGCAAAAGCACAGTAAAAGAAGACCCAAAGTAATAAATTAGAAATGAAGACAGGCAGCATGTGGTTAAGAAGGGAAACCAGAGAATTGTATAGACATACTTTAAAACTCTGTATTTGAACAAATGAATCAACTTCTTGATGTATATATATGACCTACCAAACTTAAGATGAAATAAACCATTTAAACAGACCCATAAACCCTAGTGAAATAGAAGCAGAAACTAAAATCCCCAACCAAAATTAGCCCAAGGGCAATTGAATTCAGCCTACAATTCTACCAGGCATTCAAAGAACAATGTAAATAATAATAAATACTTTATTTATTTATTCTACAAAATAGAAAATGAGGGAACATTTTTTAACTCTTTTCATGAAGACACTATTATCTTTTTCCAAAACCACAAAGACCTAACAATAATGTCTGTATGTGTATGTGTGAGTAAAAGAGAGAAGAGAGAGAGAGAGAGAGAGAGAGAGAGAGAGAGAGAGAGACAGAGAGAGAGAGAGACTATAGATCAAAGTCCCTTGCCAAACAAAGAATAGTTGTAAAAATTACCATTAAGATAGTTACAAACTAAATCAAAGAACACATCAAAAAGATTATCTACCATGATGAAGTTGACTTCATCCCAGAAATTCAACGATGCTTCAACATATGTAAGTGAATAAACAGATTCACCACACAGACAGACTAAAAATCAGAAACAATATAATCACCTAATTAGATTAAAAAGGCCTTTGACAAAATCCAACATCCCTTCCTAAGAAAAGTCTTGGAGAACCAGAGACACAGAGGACACGATTCAGCATAAAGGGCAGTTTGGAACCAGCCTCCGGCCAACATCATCCTAAACTGGTGATTTTCAACCTTCCTAGTGCTGAGACACTTTAATACAGTTCTTCATGTTGTGGTGATCCCCAATCATAAAACTATTTTTGTTGCTACCTCATAACTGTAATTTTGCTACTGTTATGAATCATAATATAAATATTTTTGAAGAAAGAGGATTGCCAAAGGGATCACGAACCACAGGTTGAGAACCACTGTCCTAAACATAGAGAAATCAAAGCATTTCCACTAAAATCAAGAACAAGACAAAGATGTCCACTCTTTCCCTAAGTATTCACTGTAGTATTTGAAGTCTTAGAGCAATAAGACAACTGAAGGCAATTAAGGAGATATCAATAGCAAAGTAAGAAGTCAAAGTATCTTTATTTTCAGATGATATGTCTTTATACATAAATGACCCTAAAAACTCCACAGGAAACTTCTACAGCTGATAAATATTTTCAGCAAAGTAGAAGCACACAAAATTAACAGAAAAAATCAGTAGCTTTCCTAACTACAAATGATAGATTGAGAAAGAAATCAAGAAAACAATACCTTTCACAACAGCTTCAAATGCAACTTTAAGATAACTCTAACCAAGAAAGTAAAAGACTTATATAATGAAAACTGTAAGAGACTAAAGAAAAAAATGAAGAAGATGCCACAAGATAGAAATAATCTCCCTTGCTCATAGATCAGTAGGATTAATCTTGTGAAAAAGACCATCTAACCAAAAGCAATCTACATAACTACATATTCAATGCAGTCTGTCCCCATCAAAATTCTAGAATAATTCTTCATAGAAATTGAAAGGGCAATCTTAAGTCTCATATAGAAACTCATACAAAAAAGGAAAAAAAACAAGATAGTTAAAACAATTCTGAATAATAAAAGAACTGCTAGAGGCATTACTGTCATAGATTTCAAGTTGTATTACAGAGCTATAGAATAAAAACAGTATGGTATTGGCATAAAAAGTGACACACTGATCAATGGCATAGAATAAAAGACCCAAATATAATCCCATACATCTACTGGCACCTGATTCTTGACTAAGAAGTCAAGAAAAGATAAACTAAAGAAAAGATAAACTCTTCAACAAGTGGTGCTATTCAAACTGGATAACTACATGTAGAAGAATAAGAACAGATCTATGTCTTATACTGTACAAAATCGACTCCAAATGGATCAAGAACCTCAAAATAAAGCTAGATGTCCTGATTCTTGACAAATGAGAAAGTAGAGAACATGCTTGAACTCAGGAAAGGAATGTCTGAGCAGTACACCAATAACACAGCATTAAGACCAATGATTAATAAATGGGATCTCATCAAGACACATCATGTTCATTTCTGCCTTCTTCATAACAGCCAGAAACTTGAAATGGCCTGGCTGTCCATCAACTGATGAATGGATAATGGAAGTGTTGCTCATTTACACAATAGAATATTACTCAGCTATTAAGAGAAAACAAAATTATCAAATTTTCAGGTAAATGGATGGTGCTAGAAAAAAAATCTGAGTGAGGTAGCATAGACCCAAAAGGACAAATACTCCATGTCTTCTCTTATATGAGGATGTTAGCTTTTTACACTTTAGATATATGTGTTTCAATCTCAATAATCTTCAAGGTCAGATACCTAGTAAGGGACCAGGGGATGTAGAGAATAGGATCTTCCAAGGAAGGGAAAACAGAATATGGTGTTACTGGGAGGTTAAGAAGAAACTAGACTAGAAGAATTAAATGAGAAGAGGGATGGAAATTGAAGGACAGGGTAAAGGAATGACTATGGGAGGGACAGCTAACACCAAAGGCCTTTGGGAAAGTCATATGGAAACCTAGAGCTATAGATGCCTCCTCACATATATGTAAGAAAGTAATTTAAATGGAGTCGCCATATACTAAGGGGTATATTGCCCCAACTAGACATTTTATGGCACTAATTAAAAGGCTTCAGTACCAGCAATGGGTTAGATCTTATTGAGTCAATGGTGAATGGGGTGCCATAGAGACCTCCAAATATCACAGGGTATTGACAACCTAATAGTATGTACTATTGCTAAGGAGAGCTCTTACTCATGTCACCTAACATAGAGAAACCAAGTTGATGGTAATCAAGAGGCTTCACCATACTCATCCTATTCATGAGTCTGGAAGGTCCTCTCCATGCTAGGGGAGGAGCAGGGTAATCATCAGTCATGCAGCTACAAACCCTGAGACCTACAATGGCAACGTGTCTGCAAGACACAGTAGTGCAACTGTGGCACAAGCATTATGGGAGCAAGCAACCACTTACAGATCGGATTTGAGGTCCACTCCATGAAATGGAACCCATATCTGATACTGCTAGAGGAGCCCAAAAATCTGAGCCTAGATAAATCATAGGCCTAGGGGGAGACCTATTACTACTATTTTACTAAAAGAACATAGCAATAAAAGTGACTCCCAATACCATTCTTTTATACCCATTGATCGGTGCATCACTGAACCATAACCAGAGAAGCTGCTTCTTGATGTAGGTAGTCATGAACACATAGAACCAAAATCTGACCATGTGCAGAGAGTGGGAGACTTTGGAGCACTCGGGCTTAGGAGGAAGGCTTTATAAACCTCTCTCTCAGAGATAAGGTCTGTGTGGAAAAGAAAAGGGAAAGACTGTGAAAGCCAGAGGTGGTGGATGACCAAAAAGGAGCAGTGTCCTCCAGACACACTGGAGCTGATACACATACGAACTTCCAGAGACTATGACAGCATTCACAAGACCTATACAGGTACAAACAGACAAAATCCCAGAACTAAAGAGGGAAATAGACCCAAGGAAACAGTGTCTTCCGTACACAATGAGGCTGATAGACACAGAGACTGTAACAGCATTCTCAAAGCCTTCACAGGTTTAAACCAGATCAAAGTCTACCACTAAGAAGGAGGTGTGGACACAATGTCCCATCCTTAACCAAGAAGCTACTTGCAATTGATACGCCCTGGGAAAGGGAAAATAAATTTTCTCCAATGGACTAACCTGGGGTATAACAACTACATTCCAAGGCACTCCAGATCCAGGAGTAGTTGACCAATACATCATATTCTCCATATCATTGTCACTGCCATTGTTGTTGGTATTGTGGTGGTGGTGGTGGTGGTGGTGGTGGTGGTGGTGGTGGTGGTGTTGGTGGTGGTGGTGGTGTTGGTGGTGGTGGTGGTGGTGGTGGTGGTGGTGGTGATGGTGGTGGTGGTGGTGGTGGTGGTGGTGGAGGTGGTGGTGGTGGTGGAGGTGGTGGTGTTGGTGGTGGTGGTGGTGGTGGTGGTGGTGGTGGTGGTGGTGGAGGTGGTGGTGTTGGTGGTGGTGGTGGTGGTGGTGGTGGTGGTGGTGGTGTTGGTGGTGGTGGTGGTGTTGGTGGTGGTGGTGGTGGTGGTGGTGGTGGTGGTGGTGGTGATGGTGGTGGTGGTGGTGGTGGTGGTGGTGGTGGTGGTGGAGGTGGTGGTGGTGGTGGTGGTGGTGGTGTTGGTGGTGGTGGTGGTGGTGGTGGTGGTGGTGATGGTGGAGGTGGTGGTGGTGGTGGTGGTGGTGGTGGAGGTGGTGGTGGTGGTGGTGGTGGTGGTGGTGGTGGTGGTGACCATTTAGTTTTGTATTGTTCTGATTTTTGTCTTATTGAATTTTTTGTTCATTTGTTTTGTTTTTCATTTTTGGTTTTGCTTTAGGCAAAGACAAAGAAAAGAGATTAAATTGGGTGTGGAGGGAAGTAGAGAGAATCTGGAAGGAGTTGGAAGACTGTAGAAAATATGATCAAAGTGTAGTGTACACAAAATATTTGAATTAAAAGACACAAAGGATAGGAAGAGGGGTGGCCTATTGCTGAATTAAAGTGTTTATATACATTGACAATGATATACATTTGCACTAATAAATGACAGATATTATTAAGAACAAACAAAAATGAAAGAGAACACATAAAGAGTCTTAGATGGATCTCCTATGAGAAGCAAAGAAAAGAATGGAGACAAACGGGCAGAAATAATGAAGCACGAAA
Source organism: Tokudaia tokunoshimensis (assembly GCA_036184795.1). Classification (NCBI taxonomy): domain Eukaryota; kingdom Metazoa; phylum Chordata; class Mammalia; order Rodentia; family Muridae; genus Tokudaia; species Tokudaia tokunoshimensis. Next base: position 47,450,733 of record BTHU01000019.1, read on the forward strand.
GGAAGAGATGAGACTTGTAAGAATAAGATCAGATGCCTTGAGAGGCGAGCCACCCTTTGCATGTAACATGGATGAAGGGATACACAGAGAACCAGAGTTTTGAATGTGTGGCATGGCTTCCTGGGACAGGTGCTCTCTAAAACCATGGCCAGTATATCTCAGCCAATGGTACACTGAAGGGAGACAAAGGGTCTCCCTAGAGTGACCTCTGATTCTCCACGTCAGATGACTCTTCAATTCTCATAGGCTACAGTGTGTCTTTGTATAGGAAAAGAAGAAAGGTGATGGATTAGTTAGATTCTTTGTCTTCTCAAGAGAAAGAAAAATACACACAAAATACTCTGCCCTGTGATGTACACGTAGTCATAACTCAAGTCTTGCTATAGAAACAATTGTACATGGGCATATATTAGTGCTACCTAACAGAGGAGGTTGAGAAGAAGAAGGCAGGAAGAGTAAAGGAGGGATACTTTCAAAGAATGGCCTCACAGGAGTT
>BTHU01000019.1:47458728-47496228 GCA_036184795.1 Tokudaia tokunoshimensis
CCTTCCCTCCTAACTTGTCTCAGGAGCAGTTCCTCAACCCGTCACTTTTACTCAAGTCCTTGACCTGACCGGGGGGGGGGGGGGGGGGGGGGGAATGCACATTGACGAAATGGAACTAAGTAACAGGAGGAACAGGAAAAACAGCTTCTTCGCTATTTCACTGCTGGAAAATTGGGGATCTGCAGACTTGATCAAAATAGGCTCACAGCACCTCAGATCTCTAGCCATAAGGAGATACTCCACACTGTACTGCACTGTACTTTCTGAGTGTGTCCTGTCCACACTGTACTGTACTGTACTTTCTTAGTGTGTCCTGTCCAATCACAGTCAAAGCAATGACCACAGTGTGCAGTGCCTTGAGAAACTGGGAGAGAGGCTCCAGGACTGAAGGCAGAAGGCCTTTTACCTCAGGTGTATTTTGTTAACTGGGTTGTTCTTGGATGTGACCTCGTGCCTCCTGTAACAAACATTTGCATTCAGTTTATAATACATGTTTATTCCTGTTGGATGTCAGATCATAACTATAGAACCCAATCAGGCCAGTGTCCCCTGAGCCTGGACTTGCCTAGCTTTCATGCTTTCCCAGATATAATCTATAGTTCATGCCAGACAGTTTTGTTTAAATTAATCTGTCCTGAGAAAGTTCTGGAAAAGGACTACTCAGTCAATATTTAGTATGTGCTTACTGGCTTTTATTTACACGTTTTTCTAATTGTGTTTTTTTTCTGAACTCAAACAACCTTCCTTGCATAATTGCTTTCTATGTTGCATTCCTGCATAAAAGTATATTGAAACTGAAGTAAGTTTGTGCATAATATTAGGCTGTAGTCCATCCTGTTCTTTCAGGACCTCGGATCTCAGGTCTCACAAACACGGATCTGCATAGGTCAGTAGAAAGTCAACAGTGCCCCAGGCCTGGGACTCCATCACAAGGTGGGTATGGCTGGGTGTGCGTCTCAGTGATGAAGTATGGGCTGACGGGCTGACATGTGAAAGTGTAGAAGAACCATACAGCAGGAGCAGATGGAGTTACTGAGTACACTGCCTTACTGAGAAGCCAAATCCCAGGCCCAGAGACTGGCTGAAGGGAACACAGCCATTTCCCTCTTGAATGCCTGCAGAGCTCTCTTTGCCTCCTCTCTTGGACCTGGTTTTCTTTGCTCTGTCTTTAATGGACATGAATGTCTGTATGTGAGCAGTAAACTTAAGGGTCCTGACCCTGGGTTCTACTTTATCAGGCAAGATGAACGAAGATACACAAACATCAGTCATCTATACTGTTTTAAAAGCCAAGAGAAATCCAAGAGGAACATCTAATGGTTGTGGGAAGTTGGTGTGTCCTCCTAGAACAGCGATTCTCAACCTTCCCGATGCTGTGACTGTGTAGTACAGTTTCTCAAGATGTGGTGACCCTAACCATAAAATGATTTATGTTGCTACTTCATACGTGTAAGTTGGCTACCATTATGCATTGTAATCTGTGTTTTCTGGTGGTCTTAGGTGACCCCTGTGAAAGGGTCCTTCAATGCCAAGGTTGAGACAGGTAGAGGGGTGTGAACTTGGAGAAGAGCAAAAGCATTAAGTGGGAAACCAGAGCAGGTCATGGCAGGAACTTCCAGACAGGAAGTCCCAGAAGCCCTAGCGCTTTATGAAAGAAGAGATAAGAGGAAAGATTCTACGATGATGAGACAGGAGGCCACCTAGGGCACAGCAGGAGACCCCTCCACTCAGGGCCTCAGCATTCACCTCCGGACTATCCAAGGTCACGCCTGCGTCTTTCAGCACCCAAATCCAGACCTGGATTGTTACCTCTCTCTGGCCTCCTGATTTCTGCCCCTCTAAGGATGTCGGAGGCAAAGCCTGCTAATTTAAACCGTCGTTAAGCCCCGATGCAGAGGCTGGAATCACTTAATGAATAGAGTGTGATAACCTGCTCTTCACAAAAGGGAGTATTAAAAACTCATTTATATCAGTGACAGAGTAGAAAGAAAACAGCCGTCTTGCTCCGGCCTGATAGTGGAGATACCAGCCCTGCTTTATGAACTCCTAATTAGATCTCCTCCATCTCTTGTTTTGATTTTATGTTTGCCTTTTTGAGAGCTAAAGGAAGAATAGCCACCATGCCCCACCATGTATTGTATGGGCAGAATACTGATGAGGACGTGTTTGTTCCACAGCGCCACCTGGAGGCGGAGGAGGTAGCGGATGTGTGCTGATCATCCCTCCTAATGAACTCTTCCATCTCTGTTCACAGGCTTGTTGAGGACCTTTGCCATGCCTCTCAGCTAAGGCAGCTTCTTGGCCACAGTGTGGATGGGTCAGAAGAAGGCGGGAGAGGCTGGAGCCACGCGGAGTGGGCCAGATGGTTCTTTGCCTGTGCTTTATCTTTTCTTCTTAGAGTGAAAATTGAAAATGGCCCAGGAAGTTCAGGGGCAGACCCCTGGATGCCGGGCTGGCAGAGGAAGCAGGAGGGTGGCTGATGACCTGCCAGTAAAACCGCTAAGCTTAGATCCGGTTCTCCAATTCCACGAAGCCATGAGAGTGGGAAGGAAGAAGACCCAGAAGCCTCCTGGTGAGCAGGGAGAGCGCTTCCCGAAGGGAGTGTAGGGTACTACTTCCCTGGGACCTCTCTTCTGGCTTCAGGGAGCTTCCAGACAAAGTCAAAAGAGATTTATTTCATCTGGTCTCTTCAAGACATGGAAGCCAGCCTGGACCAGACTCTAATTCTCTCCAAGGAGAAATGAAACTGCTCACCTGGCTTGATGGTTGGGAGGCGCCAAGAGGTTTCAGCAGCAGAGCTTACAAAATGTTAGAATAAACGTCTCTCCTCTGCCTCCTCCTCTTCCCTCCCTTCCCTACCCCTCCTCCCCTTCTCAATCCATCCCAGACACATGCTTTGGCATCTTTTCTCAGGAGTAACTCTGGTCTCTTCTTGTCATTGGTCCCTTGTCTGATCCCTTTTCTCGACTTCGCTCTGTGTACCTGTGGAAGAGTCCCTTAGAGCTATAGATCAGCAGAAAATATGGCTATGGGGCACAGTGACCAGACTGGAGTCCCCGAAACAGAAGCAACAATTTGTAGAACTCAGCAAACAGAAACAGATCAAAATTAGGTTGGAAGCAGATCACACAGCCCAGCAGTAGGGAGACAAGGGCAGAAGGATGGGCTTTATAGACCAGTGTGGACCAGTTATGCAGTATAACGGCTATTCTTGGTTGTCAGCCTGACTATATCTGGAAGGAACTACAATCTAGAAGTGGAGAGCACACCCGCAGTGGTTTGCAGCGGGTGAATCCACTTGTAGTCTGGACCTTTGAGGCTTTAAAACGTACCTTTAATCTGAACCACACCCTCTGCTGGAAACCTACATAAGGACATGGAAAATGGAAACATTTGCTCTTTGTCTGCCTCCTCGCATTGCTAGAACATCCACTCCTGGCCTTGGAGCCTCCTTCTTTGGGATTCCACCATATACCGAAGACAAGCTGAGACACCCAGCCTTGTAGAACTGAGGAACTGCTAGATTCTTGGACTTTCCATTCACAGCTAGCCTGTAAGTCATTCACTGTAGCCTGTAACTCATTCCAATAAATCCCAGATAGATAGATAGATAGATAGATAGATAGATAGATAGATAGATAGATAGATAGATAGATAGATAGACAGACAGATGATATTTAGAGAGAGGGGTGAGAGAGATCCATTCCATAAATTCTATGACTCTAGAGACCCTTACTAACCCCTGTAGTAAGACTCTTGAGAATGAAACAGTGGGAAGAAGGAGATGACTCAGCAGATAACCCTGCTTACCACTCAAGCCTGACAATCTGAGTTCAGAGCACCGGGTACCAAGTCAAAAACCAGAAGCCTAGTGTGAACCTGCCCTCTCAGCTCTCCCACTGTGAGATTGGAGGTAGAAACATAGCTGCCCAGAAACCCAGGAGCCAGCTAGGTTGGAATACACAGTGAAGCAAAACCAAGAGAAACTCTGCCTCAAAGCAGAAAGCAGAGTAGAAGGTAAGAACCAACTCTTTATTTTTCTTTCTTTCTCTTTCTTTCTTTCTTTCTTTCTTTCTTTTTTTTTTCTTCTGGAACTAACTTCTGTTTTATTAACTTAGCCAAACTTAAATAAAGGCATCCTGTCTAACATTTCTACAACTGCAAGGCCAATCTTAAGGGAAAAGACATTGGGTTAAATAAAAACTGTTTTTATCATAATGTTAGTTTTGACTTTGTTGAATTTTTGTTTCTTTTATTTGCTTATGTAATCAAGGAAGATTTTTATCCTAAGAAAGTATGTAATCAATGATTAAAGTTTTTGAGGAAATGATTTTTGGTTTGTTTGTTTGTTTTATTTTTTGTTTTTTTAGATAAACTTAATATATTTATTCCTCATCTTAAAGTTCCAGGTACCATTTAAGTGCCTATAGGCTCTGTCATTTCATCTTCTCACCAGTCCTACAGGCAGGGCCACTTCTTCCGATGAGGATGCAGGGGCTCCAGAATGTATCAAGGGTCTTGAGTGTTGTGTTCCTTGTGTTGCATGTACAGGGTAGAAAGGAGCAACATTTGCCTCCAGTGTCTGAGCTCTTTCTTTTTCTAAGTCATCAAAATAATTTATAATAGTTAAATGCCTCTTAAATATATTTTATATCTTCTGAAGCTAAAAGTACTCAACCAGTTTTTAAAATCTATTTGGAACATTAAACATGATAGAAGTAGAAAAAACTCTCTTACAAAGCCCCCTATGAAGACAATTGTGGCAAGTTCTTGATTAGATAGAAACTGTTCCATCTCCAAGGGAGAATACTCAGGAAACTGTGACTTCATAGAATGAAATAGGTGGTGTTCCTTCTACTTCTATTTTGTAGAATAGTTTGAAGAGCATTAGTATTAGGTCTTCTTTGAAGGTCTGATAGAATTCTGCACTAAACCTATCTGGTCCTGTGCTTTTTTTGGTTGGGAGACTTTTAATGACTGCTTCTATTTCCTTAGGGGATATAGGACCTTTTAGATGGTTTATCTGATCCTGATTTAACTTTGGTATTTAGTATCTGTCTGGAAAAATGTTCATTTCATCCAGATTTTCCAGTTTTATTGAATATAGGCTTTTGTGGTAGGATCTGATGATTTTTTTTTAATTTCCTCAGTTTCTGTTGTTATGTCTCCCTTTTCATTTCTGATTTTGTTAATTTGGATACTGTCTCTGTGCCCTCTGGTTAGTCTGGCTAAGGGTTTATCTATCTTGTTGATTTTTCTCAAAGAACCAGCTCCTGGTTTTGTTGATTCTTTGTATAGTTCATTTTGTTTCTACTTGGTTGATTTCAGCCTTGAGTTTGATAATTTCCTGCCATCTACTCCTCTTGGGTGTATTTGCTTCTTTTTGTTCTAGAGCTTTCAGATGTGCTGTTAAGCTGCTAGTGTGTGCTCTCTCCAGTTTCTTTTTGGAGGCACTTAGAGCTATGAGTTTTCCTCGTAGTGCTGCTTTTATTGTGTCCCATAAGTTTCGGGTATGCTGTGTCTTCATTTTCATTAAATTCTAAAAAGTCTTTAATTTCTTCATTTCTTCCTTGATAAAGTTATCATTGAGTAGGCCGTTGTTCAGCTTCCATGTGTATGTGGGCTTTCTGCTGTTCTTTCTGCTTTCTGCGTTGGATTATTTCAATCTTCTTGTACCTGTTGAGACCTGTTTTGTGACTGATTATATGGTCAGTTTTGGAGAAGGAACCATGAGGTGCTGAGAAATGGTATATTCTTTTTGTTTTAGGATGAAATGTTCTATAGATATCTGTTAAGTCCATTTCGTCTATAACTTCTGTTAGTTTCAATGTGTCTCTATTTAGTTTGTGTTTCCATGATCTGTCTATTGATGAGAGTGGGGTGTTGAAGTCTCCAACTATTATTGTGTGAGGTGTAATGTGGGCTTTGAGATTTAGTAAAGTTTCTTTTATGAATATGGGTGACCTAGCATTTGGAGCATAGGTGTTCAGAATTGAGAGTTCATCATGGTAGATTTTTCCTTTGATGAGTATGAAGTGTCCTTATCCTTTTTGATAACTTCTAGTTGATAGTTGGTTTTATTCGATATTAGAATGACTACTCCATTCTTGTTTTTTGGGACCATTTGCTTGGGAAATTGTTTTCCAGTCCTTTACTTTGAGGTCGTGTCTGTCTTTTTCACTGAGGTGTGTTTCCTGTATGCAGCAAAATACTGGGTCCTGTTTATGTATCTAGTCTGTTAGCCTATGCCGTTTTATTGGGGAATTGATGTTAAGAGATATTAAGGAATAGTGATTGTTGCTTCCTGTTATTTTTTATGTTATTTTATGTCTGTTTGGCTTTCTTCTTTTGGTTTGTTGAAAGATTACTTTCTTGCTTTTTCTAGGGTGTAGTTTCCCTCCTTGTGTTGGCATTTTCCATTTATTTTCCTTTGTAGGGATAGATTTGTGGAAAGATATTGTGTAAATTTTGTTTTATCATGGAATATCTTGGTTTCTCCATCTATGGTGATTGAGAGTTTTGTTGGATATAGTAGTCTGGGCTGGCATTTGTGCTCTCTTGGGGTCTGTATGAGATCTGCCCAGAATCTTCTGGCTTTCATAATCTCTGGTGAGAAGTTTGGTGTAATTCTGATAGGTCTGCCTTTATATGTTATTTGACTTTTTTCCCTTACTGCTTTTAATATTCTGTCCTTGTTTTTTGCATTTGGTGTTTTGATTATTATGTGACAGGAAGAATTTCTTTTCTGGTCCTATCTCTTTGGAGTTCTGTAGGCTTCTTGTATGTTTATGTGCATCTCTTTCTCTAGGTTAGGAAAGTTTTCTTCTATAATTTTGTTGAAGATATTTACTGACCCTTTAAGTTGGGAATCTTCACTCTCATCTATGCCTATTATCCTTAGGTTTGGTCTTCTCATTGTGTCCTGATTTCCTGGATGTTTTGTGTTAGGAGGTTTTTGCCTTTTGCATTTTCTTTGACTGTTATGTCAAAGCCAGCCTGGTCTAAATAATGAGTTCTAGCTACTAATGAGACCCACAGCTACATAGTGAGATCCTGTCTTAGAGACAGAGAGGTGAGGGGAGAGGGAGAGGGAGGGAGAGAGGAGGGGTAGGGGGAAGGGAGGGGGATGAAAAGGAAAAGGAAAAGAAAAAGAGAGCACACATCTTTAATCCTAGTTCTTAGGAGGCAGAGGCACATGGTTCTCTATAAATTCAAGGCTAGCATAGTCTACAAAAGCAAGTTCCAGGCCAGGCAAAGAAACATACATAGTGAGACCCTATGTCAAGCAAACAACTAAAAACAAAACAAGAACAACAACAACAGGCTGTCAAGTCATCTGATTAATCAGCTTAGAGACAAGACAATGCTGCCTCTGGACCAAATCCTTCAGTGCCTGCCCTTGGGGAGCAGCTACCCATTGCCTGTGGCTGCTTTTACCCCTAAAGCAGAGCTGAATCATCCCAGGAGGCCCAGGAAGCACACAGCCTGGCCCTTAGCAGAAAATGCTTGGCAGCTCTGTGCACGCATCTGGACTGCTCTCTACCTCTGTCTAAGCGTGTATCCCAACAGGAGGCCGAAACTCAACTTGAGCCAAGTCCCTGAAACTGAGTAGCTCGAGAAGCCTTATCCCTCATACCCGAGGATGAAGAGGGCCAATACCTTGTTTTCCTGTGGTGACCAGAAGGATCACATTCAGACTACATAAGAGTAGAACAAGGTAGGAGGCCCCCTCTCTGTGCAGAGAGGGGCTGCCGCCCTCTCCTGCAAGGATCCAATTCTTTTCTTTGTCCTGTGATTTTTATTGCACCCACTGCTGCCCAGGCCTGACTTAGATCACTGGCCCAAGCTCCAGGACCTTGTTTTGACTGCATTTAATGCCTCAGACTCTGATCACTTCACTTCTGAAGACAGGTCTGTTAACCCATTATCTTGATTCATCAACATGGGAATTTAAGTTGTAAAAACATTCTCACTGAGCCGCCTGCTCGCTGGATGGTGACTGCACCCTATATGTGCCTGGTACTCAGTTAAGCACCAGGAAATTAGGCAAAGCAAAGGCCACATAAGCCCCAGATGCTTGCTGTCTACTGCCCTACAACCTCAATGGTTTAAAAGGGGGAGAGAGCCAGAGTCCTACAACTGATTAATAAGTTATAATTTCTAAGTCGCCAAGTTGGTTTAGAATAAATTATGTATTGCGATGGTTAATATTTGTCAATAGACTGGATCAATGGGAAGCATAAACCAAAGACGACTGGGTTGTGTATTCATATACCAGCAAGGGAAGACACACTCCGGATATGAGCAGCAGCATCCAACAGGCCGGGAGCCCAGATGGAACAAACCGTGAAAGGGGGATGTAGTCATGACTTTTCTCATTACTGGAGAAAACACATGATGAAAGCAACTTCAGAATGTGTGCCGGATGGTTTTGTTTCAACTTGACCCAAGCTAAAGTCATCTGAGAGGAAGGAATCGTAATTAAGAAATGCCTCCATAAGATTCAGTTCTAAGGCATTGTATTAATTAGTTCCTGATGTGGGAGAGCCCAGCCCATTGTGGGTGGGGCCATCCCTCGGTTGGTGGTGGTCTTGGATCCTATAAGAGAGCAGGCTGAGCAAGCCATGATGAACAAGCACTCTCTATGATTTCTGCATCAGCTCCTATTCCAGTTTCCTGCCCTGCTTGAGTTCCTGTCCTGACTCCCTTCAACGATGAAATACAATGTAAGCTGAATAAACCCTTTCTTCCCCAACTTGCTTTTTCGGTCCTGATGTTTCCGCACAGTAATAGAAAGTCTAACTAAGATGGGATGGAAGGATTATTCTGGCTCACAGTTTTAGGGAGCCATCACCTTACTAAGAAGGTGTGGCTGAAGGATTATGAGGCCACTGGTCACAGTTCACCCACCTCTAGCATGGAGAGATGGATGCTAAAGGTAACTGACTTTCTCAGGTTTGTCCTGGACTCAGCCCATGTGGCTATGATGCTGACATTCAGAGCATCTTCCGGTATCAGCTAAACAGCTCTAGAAACATCCCTAAAGACATGCCTCCCGGCTCACAATCCAGTCAAGCTGACAATGAGGATTAACTGTCACAACAAGACGTTCAGCAGTGTTTTCCCCACTGATGTCCTTGCCTGCAGACGTGACGCTTCAGTCTGTACACACGGAGTTATACCAGAGGCTCTCTAGGAAGGTTTAGACTCTCAGCCTCACACAGTGGCTATATCACCAGTCATTCTTGTTCTGAGGCTTCAAACTTCTGGGACTGAAGCTCTCCCAGCCTGCAGGCAGCCATTGTGGAATGAACCCAGCCTCTAGATTCATTCACCTAATAAATTCTGTGTTGGTGTTGCATATACATTTTTTGGTTCTATCCTTCTAAAGAATCCTAATGCAAATAATTAATTATATTTTTCATATTATATTAATAGGAATAAAATAAACACAATTGTTCAGTAATGGGGGCGGGGATTAAGAACAATTCAGGTTTTGAGCATCAGAGAGGAGTCTGGAGGAGGAACACAGATACAATCAAGGAGCCCATGGAGCAGACTGGAGAGCGAAAGTCTTCTTATTGACTGAGAAGGCCCTTGGTTTGCCACACAGGTCTCCATAAGGGCACAGCATTGGCATCAGTGGAATGGGCATCTGGAGAAGAATGGAGGAGAGGAAGGGATGAGGAAGATTACTGTGTTGTGTGGTAGAAAGGTAGGCAGGGTGAGGGAGGGGTGTCCTGTCTGAGCAACATTATATGCTGATGAGCTTGTTTAACAGAAACAAAACCCTGATGACAGCTTCTGATCCTCCCCAAGATGGAGAGGATATGAACTCCCTAGGGAGAGGTCAGTAAAGGCAGTGGCCACAGGCCCCAGATGGCATGACGAAGCCTCCTGTGGTAATGGTTGCTACCATCTACTCAGGCCCCCATTGCTCCTAATAAGATTTTTCTCTAATAAGAACAGAGAAATCATTTGGCTGAAGTAGCTGATTGGAGTCACAAATCTCTGCCAGCACCATCTAGGTCCATTTCCCTTCCTTTGCCTGTGGGAACCGTGAGCCAATGAACACTAGAAAAGGGTCTTTGAAGTGTTACTTCAATCTGGTCAACCCATATGTAATTAGATGCTTACGTGCAGTCCCTGTCCCCCGAATATTTGGATTGAGTCTGCTGTGGTTCTTTTCATGCCAGGAAGAAGTCATTATGAAGAGAGACCGATAACGAATTAACTAACTTGTCAGTCGAGCCTCTGGCTTGCTCCTTCCACAGCATGGGTTCCCCAGAGGATATGGCAATACAGACCGTTATGGGTGTGTTTCCATCCAGAGCTAGACTTGTTCCCTTGTATACTTGCCTATATAGTGCAACTGTCCCACCCTATAACACACAATTACCTCTGCCCAGGACCCCTCATGGTCCCCTCCCTACCTTACTTTGTCTGGTCCCTAATATTTACCTATTCTTCATTCACAAATCAAACAGGGGAGTAGAACCTTCCCCTGAATATAGGGACTTTTGTCTACAGTCTACACCACTTATGTCTGCCAAGATCTCATCCCCAACCCGGGGAATTCTCCCATAGGCCTTCAGTGTTTGAAGGATGAGTGATGCCTTAGTCATGTTCCCATGGGGAGTATTAGCAATAAAACTAGACAACTTGCAAACAAGCTGCAACACAAGGCAGGGTCTCCCTTCAAGAGAAGACCCTGAGTAGCAGGGGCTAACACGGAAGCCCCAGGTGAAATTACCCCATCCCATAACCTCTAGTACCAGCTGGGGCCTGAGTAGATGGTAGCAAGGAAAGACTCAACCTGGAAGCTTGGGAGGTTGCTGCCCCCAAACTAGCTTTCCCTAAGATATGTAATCATCTCTCTTATCCTCCCCTGACATTCCAGAACTTTCCTCTTCATCTCTTTTGCTCTCATCCCCAACTACTACAGCAGTCATCCCAGTAAACAGCTCTAACTCATGAACTCACTAATTGTTCAAGTTAACATAGCCCTGTATATGCCCAATTCTATTCTATCTAGTCTGACACCAAAGCCTGAGACTGTGACAAATGAGACTTCAGATTCTAACTCAAGAATAATAAGCACTTTGTTTATAAACCATGACCGGTGTTTGGACATTGATAGTGTTCTTATCCTGATTCTACAGGAGAAGAAATCAAAGCCTTAGTAAGTTAAGTGTATGAGGAGAAAACCACGTAGGCTGCCCTCAGACCTCTTTTCTCTGCCCCATCCAACCAGCTTCAGCCTTCCTTTCCCCCTGCTCACATCTCCTACAGATCCCACAGACTATTCCCTACTGATCTTCTTGCCCCAACTCATTCCAACCCCCAACCCCAGCAGGCATCCCCTGCTAGCCCACAGGCTACACCCTGAAGACCTTCTCTTCTCTCTCTCTGACTCCCCATATCCATCTCCCAGTCTCTTCCCCAGTACTGCAGCAGAATACCTGTGGCAGCCTTCTCTGACCTCCTCTTCTCATTTCTTGGATCCCAAAGATCCTCCCATACCAGTAGACTGAAGGAGGACCCATGCCTCTCCTACTGCTCCTGGGACCCAATCCCCCCATTCTTCTCCCAACTCTGTAACAGAAAACCTGCTGAGGTCTCCCTTTTCTCTCTGACCCTATCCCCAATGGATCAAAAAGACTTCCTCTAACCTTTCTTCCACCAACTCATTCCAGTATCCCAGCCTCCAACACCAGCAGCCATTCCCTGTGAATACTGAATGGTGGCAGGGAGGTCAGTTGAGCAGGCCAATAAAACAGGCAACCACAGCAGCCATACTCTCTGAAAAATCCCAAGAGGAAACAGAATCCAAGGAAAGAAGCACCCACCCAACAAAGACAAACCCAGAAATCAGCACTCTTAGTTAGGGTTTTACTGCTGTGAACAGACACCATGACCAAGACAACTCTTATAAGGACAACATTTAATTGGGGCTGGCTTACAGGTTCAGAGGTTCAGTACATTATCATCAAGGCAGGAGCATGGCAGTGTCCAGGCATGATGTAGGAAGAGCTGAGAGTTCTACATCTTGATCCAACAGCAAACAGGAGAAGACCAGCTTCCAGGGAGCTAGAACGAGAGTCTCAAAGCCCACACCCTCAATGACACACTTCCTCCAACGAGGCCACACTTACTCCAACAAGGCCATACCTCCTAATAGTGTCACTCCCTGGGCCAAGCATATTCAAACCATCACAAATATATAAACCTATAATCATCCCACACCCAGATGTCTAGATGCTAGTGTAAGAACACAGTCAATAAGAGGACAACATTCATACAACTTGTTGAACAGGGGGACATTGAGCTGATGCAGATGGAGCCTTTACCCTATGTTCTAGTCTCTTTGGTGTGGGAAGGTATTCTGCAGGTTACTGAAAGAGAAATGTGGACACCAACCTAGCCACAAAACCTTTGACCTACAATCTGCCATGCCTGCAAAATATGCTTAGCCAAGGGTGGCACAGAACTTGTGGGAGTAGCCAACCACTGACTGGTTTGACTTAAGGCCCACGCCATCAGAGGGTACCCATGTCTGATACTGCTTCAATAACCAAGAACCAGAGTTAGATATCCCAGAGACCAAAGGTAAAACCAAACACTACTGGTCTTTAAAAAAGCAAAAGTTGGAGGCTAGAGAGATGGCTCAGTGGTAAAGAGCAATGACTGCTCTTCCTGAGGTGCTGAGTTGAATTCCCAGCAACCACATGGTGGCTCACAACCATCTGTAATGTGATCTGATACCCTCTTCTAGTGTATCTGAAGACAGTAACCATGTATTCATATACATTAAGTAAATGATTTTTTAAAAGGTCAATAAAATGACTCCTAATGATATTCTGCTATACTCAGAGATCAGTGCCCTTTTAGATATCATCAGAGAGGCTTTCTCAGGCATCAGATGTGAAAGAAGTAGAGACCCACAACCCGACATTACTAAATGAGAGAGTCTATATGGTATCCCTCCCCTCAGAGCTCAGGAAATCCCACAGGAAGAGAGGTGTAAAGATTGTGTGAGTCAGAGGAGATGAGGACACCAGGAGAACAAATAATCTATTTTTAATGAAAGGGAAAAAATTGAGAAAAAAGATCAGTCTATAAAGGAATCACACAAATAGATTGGAATCATTAATTTCCCTTAGGAATACAGGACAATGAGACATGCTTGGAACCTGTGTGGAAAAACCCAGGAGAGCAAAGAATAGGACATTTCTGAGAGGTACAGGAGGCGGTTCTGGAACCCTGACCTCATGTGACAAGAAAGGGGCCAGAGTGTGGTTGTATCCAAGAGCACAGGATATATCCCTGGCAAATGGCATGAGGCCTGAGGGCTAGATGCAGAAGTCAGAGTCTAAGGAAGGCCTGCTCCCCCACCGCACCCTACCCCACCCCACCCTGCACCATGTTTCCTCTTTGTGAAGTAGGTAGAAGTTTAGTGCTGTGATATGCTTGTTTGTTTGTTTGTAAGTGTGCAGAAAGCAAGGAAATGGTTTGCTAGGCAAAAGTCCCATGGTTGCTGCTATATTTGCCCCCTGAAATTCAGAGGTCACGGTCAAGTGGGTCTGATCTGCACAGTGTATGCTTTTCAACAGCCAAAGACCACTGTCTGGGTAGTAGAAGAGGCCATTGAGCCCGCAAGAGTAAACTTGCAGCCCCCACTACTAGCACCTCAGGAGCCGGTAAAAATGGACGCTATAACATGGTACTGGTTTCTACTATGAAATCCCCAGTTCTCCGGGATGTAGCTTTTCCAGTAACAGATGTGGACTTCAGGGAACTACCTTTGAATACTTGGGTCCAGCCAACACTTTGAGGAAAGGTGGCATTCTTCAGTATGATTCTTCAGAAATCATTTTTAGGGAAAGTCTACAGCAAGCAACATTTGGCTGTTTGATTAGTAAGTCAGCTATGAGCAAGTGTCCCACGTCCCACCAGGAGCCCAAGCCAGCAATTCTGTTGGTTGCCTCTGCCCTGTAGGACTTGGGCAGGGGTGGGGAGGTGGGGTCCTGCTCATGCTGTCTGCTTCCAGGCAATATTCCTCCCCAGCTGTATCTTGCATCTGCCTCCCTTTGGGTACTTGACTGTGAGTCACCTAGTGGCATCTACTTTCTGCTTGGAGATACCGGTGTGGCCTTCTGAGTCACTCAGCTCAAAGTTCAGGAGCAGAGCTGTGCCTGCCAGGCTCCCACCATTAATGGATCACGACCAGGTGATTAGATGCTGGGGGGGGGGAGGGCATGGAATCAGGGAATGGGGGTGAGGGTCCCGGAATCCTCAGTATGGGGAAGCTTTCCTCCATTGTCCAGTTCTGTCTCATCTCCAAACCTGTAGACGGGTTTATTTACAGAGATTTCAAGTAAGTGTCACAAAAAAAAATCAATATACTTAGGATTAAAAAAAAAATAGAGCAGTAAGTTTGAGCGTCTGGGCCATCAAGCAGTTGTTAGTAAAGGTGATGAAGTTTCCAGATTCTTTCTTTCTTTCTTCCTTCCTTCCTTCTCTCTCTCTTTCTTTTTTTCTTTCTTTCTTTCTTTCCTTGCATTATCTTACACATTTTGAATTGACAGAAAAGGCTCAGGAGAGACCACCCACATCTCCTTAACTAGTTTCTGTTTTGTTTTTTTTTTCTTTTCTAGAGTGATTATCTCATTTTTGTTCGTGTGTGCACAAGGTTGTTTGTTTCGTTAGACGCATTTTTAAGAATAGTTATCAGCACCCGGGAGGGAACGCAGCCACAGGACTGGGAGAACCCTCCCCGGTTCCTGAAGGAAGCAGGAGCTTGCAGGTCTGAGCTGGGAGGATCATTCTCATGCCATTTCCAAGGGAGCGATGAGAGAAAGCATTCACTCCCACCAGGCCAAATTACCTGAGCACAGACACTGAGATGGTATCCACACCATAGTGAAAGAGAGAACTGCATCAAGAGGCTCTTCAGTTGTGTCTATCTGCCCAATTGTTCTCCTTATCTCTCCCTTCCATACCCCTCTCTAACGATCCTGATTGATCCACTGGGCGCATCCATTGAAATGGTGAAAGCTTTATTTGTTTTGATTTCTTTTTCTAAATTAAAAAAAAAAAGCTGTAATAAACAAACATGACCAGTATGTATGAGCGCATATTCCCTCTGACACATTAACAAAGCCAAGTCAACAGAAATGACATTTGTGAAGGAATGCTGTGAAACCCTGGAATGCTGTGCAATCCTTAAGGATGCAATGCCCACAGAAGAGCGCATTTCTCGGGGAAGGTCTGCCACCGTGTGGAAGAGACTGGTGTTGCAGCTGCCTATCCAAAAAAAAATCCCACATCCATTTGGGGACTTTCACTAAAGACAAACGGATTTTCTGAGCCAAAGTCCAGAGGTTAAAACACGGCATGAAGCTCCTCAAAATTATTCTCAGCAAGAAGCCAATCCAATCCCGCTCTCAGTCATCTTGGAGCAGCAAGAGATATCAGCAATTAGCGCTGATTTGGCTTAAAATGCCTGTGCCGGGCTCATTCCCTCTGAACTAGATAGATTCTCTCCAGGAAAGACCCATCTACCAGAAGAAAGAGAAGAAGAAGAAAGAGAAGAAAGTTAGGACTCACACTCACCTCGAGCTATTCTTTTTTTTTTCATTAAAAGCAAGGGGCAGGGTTGGCTGGGATTTTTCATCATTATTTGCTTTGGATATTTTCATGACTAAGAGAGCAAGGCAGTAATATCTACTTAGGTAATATCTACTTAGAGGTACCTGAGGTAGGCGAGTTTGAGGGGAGACACTACTACCACTCACAGCCATCTATCAGCTCCCTGTGAGGTATCCAGAGAATCCTACGGACAGAGTCTGCCTGAGAGGTTTGGGACTGGCCAAACACAATGGTCATGCAAGACAGCAGCAGAACCCTCAGTCCTAGGGGGAGGGTCTGCCTGTGACAAGGGTGAAGTGTTTTGGCCAGAGCCCAGATGGAGTGGGTGATTCATTCACTTCGAAGATAGTACCAATCCTGTCACACTACAAAAAGCCAGAGTAACAGCTCTAACTGCCTCGGTAAAGACGGCTGAAGGAAGAGAGCTCCTCAGGCCACCAGAATGAGAGTTCTCTCAATGCTTGTCTGCCTCCCTAGTTGGAGCCCAGGAAGGCTGGAGTTGCTCCTTTGTATCTGTGGCCGGGACAGAGCTTGAGGCCTGACAGTGTAGAATGCTTGCAGAAGACAGAGAAAGGAGAGAGGTGGGGACTAGAGTTAGTAGCCCTTGATGGGTGCTGCAGGAAGGTCCATAGGTGACAAGCTTTGTAAGTGTCTGTACCTCAGACCCACATGCAAACAGTCCACTCCATACCGTTCAGGGTTACCACTTACAGGTCCCCTCAGCAATCAGCAAGGACTAACACAAATTATCTTCTCTGTCCTGATCCATGCTGAAGTTGCGCTAGGATTTGGCTCTGGGCTTAATCTTTGTATTTCCAACATTAGTTCTTTAAAAATTCCAACCTATAGAGCAAAAATTTAAAAAAGGATATACCACATACTACACTTAATCCGCTCTTGTACAAGGATCAGGTTTTTCCTTCCCGGTTTTCTTCTTGTGAAAACAAATGAAACTGGGGACGTAGGTCAATGGCGGGATGCATGCCTAGCACAAAGAGACAAATGCGTGCACAGGACTGTGCTCATCTCCCCGGGTTTTCTGTGCAGAGCATAACAAAATCTATGTAACATTCACATCCTGTCTTTGCTTGTTAGCAGTATGGTCTGAATCTGACTCACCTGTAATTAAGAGCAATCTCTCACCTTTATATCACTATGGAGACAGGTCCTTCCCATCCTGGTCCGGTCAATTGGTCTCTTGTATGACTTTTCCTGGGGATTGTGAACAATACCTATTCACCCTAGGGAGGACACCAAAGACAAACCAAAGAAAATGTCACCCAAGTCTAGCCTCCTGAACCAGTGAGTTTACTGGAGTTATTTACTGGAGTGTGAGTGAAGGACTACTTACAGGATCACGATTATAAAAGCAATCTCATCACCAGCATGACCCAGCATGAACGATAGTCTATGAAAGCTTTGACTCAGGAAACTCTCTATACCACTTTCAGGAAGCTTGACTGTTCAGAAAATCTCTTCTTCCCAGCAATTATCACGGCCTGTATATTTGTAGTGTGTGTGTGTGTGTGTGTGTGTGTGTGTGTGTGTGTGTGTGTGTGTTTATGAACACACACATTTTGGGTGGTCTTATTAGTCTAATAAGTTTCAGGAACTTGTTGAAACTTGTGAGTTGTTTTACTTCTCAAGTCTTAAGGAGCCTCCCTCCGGGATGGGATAGTTCACTTTGAGGAAAATTGTTCCTCAACAGCTCTGGGTGCTCATTCTGTTGGTTTGTAGTATTTTACCATGACTGACCCCAGCTGGGTGTAACATCCAGTATTTGTTATTTTAAATCCTTAGGAGTAAATATGTACTGTCAAAAACCTACCAGAAGCAGATTGCTGGTCCAAAGCTTAAACATCTACTATTCTGTGTGCTGTGTCCAGGGATCCCATCCAGAGGCTCCTCCTACCCTGCCACTTGCCCACACTGCACACAAGAACCCTACTTTCTCACAGCCTTGCCACAGTGTGCTGCAAGCTCCTGGGGTTTGGCTGGATCAGTCAGTGGAAATGTTATGAAAGTTCCATATTGCTTTGGATTCTTCTTGCCATGAGCTGTGCATTCTTTATCAGTCTATTTACAAATCATAAGGATGCTGTTTATGTCATCTGTCCATTACTTTGTTCTTCTTTTTCCACCAACTTTCTGATGGTTTATCTCCCTCCTTGTTGGGGTAATTAGTCCAGCATCTGCAAACATATCATTTCCTCTCGATTTATCATTAAGTGTTTTGCTGTCAAAATGTTTCCAGAAATGTCTATGCCTTCCAATTTGCCATTGTCTTGTTTTACATCTGAGATGTCTCATATTGTCCGTAGAGCATCACATACCAGTGGGGATGCTCACCACCCTTCTACTCAGTGTTCCCAACCTCCATGGAAAAGCCCTCAGAATTTTACCACAAAATTCTGTATTAGGTCCAAGCATATTAATGTGTGTGCATAAATATGTTCTCACACACAATGTTAAGCATACGCCCAGTGGTTTACAGCTTATGTTTTCCTAAGGAGCGGCTTCTGGGTTCTGTTGAAGACTGCTACAGTTTTGTATCTTAAATGTTCTCCATAAGCTAAAGGTTTGGTTGCTACTATACAGTGCTATTGGGGGATAGTAGAGCCTTTGAGAGGTGAAGCCTAAGAGAGGAAGTCAAGTCATTGGAGGTAAATCCTTGAAGGGGACATTAGAACTGGTTTCTCTTCCTCTTCACCTCTCTCTCTCTCTCTCTGTGTGTGTGTGTGTCTGTCTCCCCCTCCTCTCTCTCTTCTTCCTTCTCTCCCTCGTAACCTCTCTCTGTCTCTCTCCCTTCCTCCCTCCTCACCTCTCTGTGTCTCTCTCTGACTGTGTGTCTCTCTGTTGCTCTGTCTCTTTCTCTGTCTGTGTCTGTGTCTCTGTTTTTATCTCTGTGTCTGTCTGTCTCCTCTCTCTCTCTCTCCCCCCCTCCCCACACACACCATGAAATGAGAAGTTCTGCTCCATTGTTCACCCCTCACCATGTTTCTCTGCCTGCTCATTGGCCTACAAGTAAGAGGCCACCTGAACACCGACTGGCACCATGGATGAGCCCCAAAATAACTTACCCTCTTTAGAAGTTATGCCCAGATTTTTCTGTCCCAGGCTCAGAAACTGACTCACAACTGTTTTACCTCAACTTTGAGAAAGTATGCTTTCTCGGGGAATTTCCATTTCCTGTAAGTTTTAGATCCCATTTGAACAGTGATAGATTGGTCTCTTTTGCTGACTTTAACTTCCCTACTTCATGATCCCCCGACCCACAGTCTCTTACTGGGGTTGACCAGTGCTTTGCTTGTCTTGCCGCTTCATATAAAGGCAGTCTGGATTTCCCGTTTGTATGAGTTTCCCTACTTTGTATCACACTAGGTTGTGTTTATCAAAACGGTCTTTCCTTTTAGCTTTTGATTTTCTTTGCTCTTCTCTAGTTTCTTGTAACTGAACACATATAACACATATTCACAGGTACGCCCATTTTATTCGTGTTGATACAAGTATCCCAGTCAGGAGACTTGCCTCTGGTCACTATTTCATAACCTATAATTTCTGATGTGTGTGTGTGTGTGTGTCTTATGGTGATTTTTAACTAAAAGTTTCACACACCATAACAACCATACTCTTGCGCATGCAGTACACTGTCTGGTCCATTTACTAGGCAGCAGCCTCGTAATCTAATTTCTGTCTTGCTTTTCTTGTACAAGCCAGTGATGTAAAAATTCACCCACCCCGCAGCATCAACTGGTTCTTTACTCCTCATGGACAACTTAGGAATGTGACACTCCACTGTGCGGTTACACTGTAGACTGTATTTATTTGCTCTTCAGTTGATGAACATTTGCGTTGTTTTCAGTTCGGGGGTAATCATGTTGCTACGAACATCTGTGCACACATTCTGGGGTGGATGTGTATCTTTGGCTTTCTTTGGTTGATCCTTGGTGGCTACGTTGTTTAACCCCCCTACCATCAATGCACAAGGATACCAAACTCTCTATGCTGTGCTTGTGATGTGTTGTGTCTGTCTGTATATAGCTGTCTTAGGGAGTGTGTGATGGTATGTCACTATGGCTTTGATTTGGATCTCCCTAGTGAATAAATAATGTCGTCGAATGTCTTTTGTACAGTCGTGTATCTATGCTGGAGGAATGTCTATTCCAATCTTTCCTCTATTTTTAAAAATTGATTCTTTGAAAGCTTTGCACATGAACCATCCTGGGGTTTGTTTGTTTGTTTTGTTTTGTTTCTTTCTTTTTGCTTTTTTCAAGACAGGGTTTCTCTGTGTAGCTCTGGCTATCCTAGAACTCACTCTATCACTCTATAGACCAGGCTGGCCTCAAACTCAGAAATCTGCCTGCCTCTGCCTCCCAAGTGCTGGGATTAAAGGCGTGCGCCACCACCGCCCGGCTCATCCTGTTTCTTCTCTCACCCCACCACACGTGCTTTCTTTTCTCCCTCTGATTTTGTGTCTTTTTTGTGTCTATGCGACTCATTGATTTTAACTAGGGTTTCTTGTATGAACATGAATACGAGGTTATTTACTAGAGCATAGGCTACTTTTCAGTGACTACACCAGGGAAGAAAATTAGACTCACTCCCCCAACAACAATTAACTAACACTAGCTCCTCAGAGCCTCATGACATCCGCCCTCACCTTCACTCTGGATAAAATGCTGAAGAATCCTGTTGAGGTTTAGTCTTTTGCTATGTATTGTAATGCTAAATACTGGCCCCCAAGATCTGGTTCCCTCAGGTATAAGGAGATCTTCATGCACATCAAATGATAGTATGCAACCTAGCTCTTTAATTTAAAACTATTGGTTGAATAAACATGCCTACAACATATAGCTAGGCAGAAGAGAGGTAGTAGGTGGGACTTCACTTCCCAGACCTTGGAATCTGAGAAGAAGGCCAGGAAGGGAGGAAAGGAGTGAAAATAGAGGAAGGTGCCGTGGGTATGGGTAAGGGATCATGAGAACTGGCCATGAGGGCTGACCAGTTGGAGTAAGACCCAGGCAGCGCAAGGTAAGTCCTATCTTGGCAGTATTGGCAGGGAAGTAGACATAATAGCATAGAGGGCAGACATCTGCCCAGCTCTAGTCTTGTCTAAGGCTTATTATAAATACAAAAGTTTTGTGTCTTTTATCTGGGAACTGAATGATCTAAGGCAGGGTAGACACTCCTGACTGAGATTAAATATTTTCTACAACAGGATCCAGTCTTCTGCAGGTCATGTGCAGGACCTGCTACAGTGACTTCATGTCTGCCAATGGTCATGTTCTACCCAGAAAATGTCTATGGTGCTTTGAAAGAAAATGGCCCCTATAGGCCCATAGGGAGTGGCAGTATTAGGAGGGATTACTTTGTTGCAGTAGTCTTGTGGAAGGAAGTGTGTCACTAGGGGGGCAGGCTTTGAGGTCTCAGATGCTCAAGCTATGCCCAGTGTGACTTACAGTCTCCTTCTGCTGCCTGCAGATCAAGATGTAGAAATCTTAGCTCCCTCTCCAGCCTCATGTCTGCCTGCATGTCACCATGCTTCCCACCATGATGACAATGGACTAAACCTCTGAAACTGTAAGCCAGCCCCAATTAAATGATTGAACATTTCCAGAACTGTCATGGCCATGGTGTCTCTTCTCAGCAATAGAAATCCTAACGTTAGCGTTAAACTTCTGGTGATTCTACTCTTTCTACTACCTCATCTGCGATATTCCCTAATCCTTGGAGCGTTGACACTGATGTCCCATTTAGGGACCAGGACTCCACCGCTGTTTGTTCTTGGCACTTTGACCAATCAGGAGCATGCGTTGAGAGCCTCGCTCAGCTGAAAAGAGCTTCTGTGGTGGAGGCTGAGAACAGTATCAATACATAAGTAGAGGCTGTGATGCTTAAAAGGCACTTTGAGGACTTGATCATTTAGCAAACCAATACCAGTAGGTTTCCTGGTGGAGCCTATGATCTCACTACCTGGGTCCATGCCTACAGTATCAAGTATGGATTCCCTCTTGCCCAATCATACAGCAGTTGGTTAAGCTCATCCTAACCATGTTGCATATCTTTCCTGGCAGGTTGGTATTGTAGCTTTGTAAGAGCTGTCGCAGTCATGGTGTCTCATGTCATGGTCATGTGATCAGTCCATGACTGGGAAAAACTATTAATGGCTTTCCTAACCCTTAGCAGCCTATATAGGACCTTTTGGCACTGTAAAAACCTATGGAAGCTAGTCAGCGTGGAGAAAGCATCCAGTTCAGTTTTATCTTGATTTCTCTGCACTGCATGCAAAGTGCGTGGTTGATATCTTCAGCAATAGGGTCTCACCGTCAACTTCTACGGGCCAAGAGTAAAGACAATGGCAATAAGTATTGTTTAGGGGGCATCAGGGGCCTTCCTGTCCCAGCAACTTGCAGAGAGGCATCCTTCACATGACACTGGGATTCTCACCTAACAGCCTATGGCTTCTGGGATAAATAGTGCCTACCCATGAAGGGTACCGCCACTCAAACTGTTTTAAAAGTTATATTTTAATAAGCTTATTAAACAGTAGATTTCCAGTAGGTTTTTTTAAATACATCCTTAGTTCCTACTTCCTTCCTGCTCCTTCACCTCTGCTCTTCCACCTCTTCCCCATTTAAATCTTCCACAACTCAAATGCTCAAATATTTGTCTTTTTCCTGTTGAGTTGTGTTTCTGTCTGTGTTCTGGACACTAGACACTAATCAAATACAAGCTGTGCAAGTATATCACTGGTGACTTTTCTTCCCTTTCTTAAATATGTACTTTGAAGAATAAAAGTTTTAAATTTTGATAAAATCTCATTCATATTTCCTTTCTTTCTTTCTTGCTTGCTTGTTTTCTTTCTTTCTTTCTTTCTTTCTTTTTCTTTCTTTCTTTCTTTCTTTCTTTCTTTCTTTCTTTCTTTCTTTCTTTCTTGTCATACCTACCTTCAAACCAAGACTTACTTGTACGTTTTATTCTACAACTTTTATGATCTAGCTCTGATGCTCTATGATACATTCTGAACTAAATATTTAATTTACTGTAAGCAATAAACCCAACTTTATTCTTTTGCACATAAAAATCTGAAATTTGTAGCTCTGTGTGATTAAAATGTGACTCTTCTCCCATTGGATTATTTTGGCTTTCTTCCCAAACATTAGCAAGCATTACCAGGCAGCTCATTCTGGACTTAACCAGAGCTGTCTTTGTGCAAAGCTACTGCACACTGCACACGCTGCTACCTGATGCTGCACACTGCACACACACTGCACACTGCACACACAATGTTCCCTGCTGCTGCACACTGCACACACACTGCTCACTGCTGCTGCACACTGGACACACAATGCACACTGCACACACAATGCACACTGCTGCTGCACACTGCACACACAATGCACACTGCACACACAATGCACACTGGACACACAATGCACACTACTGCTGCACACTGCACACACAATGCACACTGGACACACAATGCACACTGCACACACAATGCACACTGCTGCTGCACACTGCACACACAATGCACACTGGACACACAATGCACACTGCACACACAATGCACACTGCTGTTGCACACTGCAGTGCTGCTCAGAGTCAGGCTTGGGAGCTCCATCTCCTCCCCTGGCCTGGTAAGGATGCTTTCTTACAAAGCTAGTGATAAGCCTTTGGCAGGTTCTTCTCATAAAGGGAGGCAGTCAAGAGTAGATTTCACCATTGGTCAAAAAGGAATAGTACACAGGGTGGGATTAGAGGAAAGTAGAAAGCAGCGAACACAGTAAGAGCTCGTGTTATCATGTAGAACAAGTCACTCAGCTTTCAGAATAACTCTGAAGGAGAAATTGTTTTAGCTTCCATGAGTAAAGTCACAGATTATACCGCTAATAAAGAGCAAAGTCAAGGCACACGAATAGGATGGTTTGGATGAGAAATGTCCCCCATAGGCTTGTGGATTTGAATAAATCCAGTCAGTACTTGGAGATATGGGAAGTTGCAAGCTTTCTAGAGGACGTACCTCATGAGGAGTGGGCTTCTGAGATTCAGAGGCTTGCCGCACCCCCAGTCTGCTCTCTCTGCTTCATGTTCGCCATTAGATGCCTGGCCCCTCAGCTTCCTGTTGCCGTTCTGTCCCCATCATGAACTATGGAACCAGAAGCCCAGGTCAACTTTTCAATAAGTCGCCTTGGTTGTGATGTTTTATCACAGCAAACAAAAGCGCAACTAATACAACTAACTCGCTTCCTCTCCATACTACTTCATACCACAGATTATTTCTCAAGCACTGGCTGCCTGAGTGATGTTGGCTTCCTGGGTTCTCACCACCTATGCATGTCAATAAGCTGCTACTTAAGAGCTGGGTTTCTTGAGGGGGATCCATTTCTAAACTTCTAAACTTTTATATTGTGATTTAACTGTATTTGCATTTATAATATAAAGATATATTTAAGAAGCATTTCTTTTCCATAAAAAGTCATTTGCTGGTCACTTGCCAGAAATAGGACATAACTCTAAGAACATATATCACAAAAATAAAATAATATTTTTTTTTTACTAGCCACATAGTCACCTGCCTGGCGGGTGAAACTTAGCCTCTTCTTTCAATTTTTTTTCTAAAGGAAAATTAGTTATGCTTAGAAGAATGTTGGTGATGTCAAACCAAGGCTCTCTCTTCAAAATAATCAGAACTCATGGAGTGCTTTCTGGTTATAACACCCAATTTCATGCTGTGTTTCTTTATCTCCCATCATGATCTTGAGTACCATAATACTGTTTGTCTTTCTGCTTTCAGGAGTATGTGAGGAGATCAGGGGAGACTAATAAAGCCAAATCCACCGCAGAGGCAGTGACCTGGGGTCAAAGAGTATGTCCCAGGCCTTATCTATATCCTGCTAGAGGGAATACTGGAAAAAATGAGGAAATCTAAGATGTTACATGTCACTGTGCTGCCGGGAGACTCCACTAATGAATCCTTACCATTGACATATTATTTCTGATCCTGTTATCAGTTTTCCTATTGGAAAGTATAAGAAGAACTCAGTGAGTTAATTATGGATAAGTCTTGAGGTAAAAAAAAATTTCCCCCAGAGGCTCATGAATTTGAATACTTTGGTACATGGTTGGTGGTGGTGTGTAGAGGAGATTGTAAGAAGGCTTAGCCTTGCTGCAGCATGTACTTCGCTGTGGGTAGGCTTTAAGAGTCCGTAGACTTGGGCAGTGGTGGCGCACGCCTTTAATCCCAGCACTTGGGAGGCAGAGGCAGGCGGATTTCTGAGTTCGAGGCCAGCCTGGTCTACAAAGTGAGTTCCAGGACAGCCAGGGCTACACAGAGAAACCCTGTCTCGAAAAACCAAAAACAAACAAAAAAAAAAAGAGTCCGTAGACTTGTTCTGCTTCCAATTTACTCTGCATATTCCAGAGATATTCTTGATGGGAGAAGAGGAAGCTCATATAAGACAATTTTATTGAGATCCTAAATGTGTGATGTGCACTAATTTTTACAGAATAAAAATTCAGATGGTAAATACATGTGCCAACACTGGCAGGTGTCCATTAATCAGATGGTATAAATGTCTTTAATCCTCGCAAAACATAACGGAGCATTTACTAAACTTATCCTTATTGCCAATGAAGACACAGATGCAGAAATATAATAGCTAGTAGGAACAAGCTTCCACCCAAGCCACCAAAGGGCAGAAGCCAGACTCTTCATGATATCATTCATCAGCACAGCAAAGTTCCTATGGTGAATCTACACATAAGCAGTTGAGTTTGTCCTATAGACCATGTGTTTATCCCTGATTTACTTCAATAATGGACTGAATCGGATGAGATGGAATCAACCTTTCCTTTATCAAAAGCTTTGTCACAGCAATGGAAAACAGTCTAGAACAGGGGCTGTGTTTCCTGCTTCCATCTGAAGTTGGAACTGCCACCCCTCCGCATGTCCTCAAGCTATATGTGTCAGGGGACCTTGTCCTGTGCACCCTTCTGACAATGGAATGAAATATTCGTGGTTGGTGCTTTTCAAATAAATCCAGGGTATGGAGGAGCTGAGTAAAGTGCCCCATCCATTCCCATAAGTCCTTTAAATTGAATTTTCTAGCTCCGATTTGTGCATATTCACAATAAATGAGTGGAGATGAATTTTCCTTTGGGTACCATCCAGACGTTTATTCTAGAAATAGGTTCTGGGGTGCATACGGGATATCATATACACCATTTTCTTACAGTTGTTTTCTGTTTTGTATACAGTGAATTTTTTCGTCACTAGGGATGTGTAGTTAAATCTGCATGTTCAATTTATCAGCGTCAACAAAGATGGGATATATGCTCTGGGTAGCAGATTGCCTCTAAATTCTGAGAACTTCTAGGTCCCTTGTGATTTAAAAATCTATTATTCAAAGAAAAAACCTAGGGCTATTTTTCTGTGAGTGCCCAACAAAAATCTAATAACTCTTAGCACGCAAAGATTCTTCTTCACCTCCTCCCTGTTGCTGCTACTTGTCTCCCCAGATTTCCATTATGTTTGCATAAAGAAGACCATTTAGCTCTGGGCTGCAACTTAATATGTGTGCAAACGTGATATGAAGATCGTGCCATTGAGAAGGTTTGCTCTGAGGAACAAGGCACGCTTTATTAGCTCCTCATTAGGTAAGGAGGAGAAACCTTAAGCCTTCAAAATGAGCTGTCTCGGGTGACACAGAGATCATTTTGTTGTAGCAAGTAGACATTTACCGGGGACAATGAATGTCTGTTTCACCTGAAAAGAAGGTTGGGGTCCCTCTCGCCATCAAATATATTTTCAGTGGCACAGAAAGATACTGGTTTTGAGGAACAGGTTATAAGCAAGTTGCCTTAAGGAGTTTCTCAAGCTCTGAATCTTTCCCACAAAAGATTCCAGTCTAGTCCCATGGGAGTGGCAGAGGAACCCTGCACACACAGAAGCACCCCACTTCCCATAAGGCTCTTTTCTGTTATGTATAATAGTCCCTTTTGCATCTTCCATGTTGGTGCAAAAATACTCAAAACTACAAGCTGGAACAAAAGTATGTACACGTACACACACACACCACACACACACACACACACACACACACACACACAAGTCTGGTGGCCATTTAGCAGTCTGTGGTACACAGTGTAAGTGAGGGGATGTAAGGATACAATATCACAAGGCTGGAACAGTGCCAGGCCAGAAAGGTGAGATGATCCTGTGGGTAATTCGGGGTCAATGAAAGATCAAATAAAGGGAAGTCCTAGAGATGCAGATCTATAGCCAAGGAGACAGACTCAGATACTCCATGAGTCTTTCTTGCCAAGGGAGAAAATTTGATAAACTAGGGCAATAAAAGTCAAAACAACCCAAGTCTGTGTAAGGTCTGGGGCAACCAGAAACCTGTGACTGAGATCAGAAAACAACAGGATCAACACAAGAAGATTCAGGGTTGTCGGGTAAACAGGGAAACTAAAGAGCAAAAACAAAAAAGGGCTACCCTCTTCTATGGAAGTACCGCTGATCTCTTCAAGGCTCAGATGTAGGTTCTAGAATTCAAACAATACTGAGTTGAGGGTGTGAGGGAGTGAGGGAGCCCCTCCTTGGACGCCAATCACTTTTTGAAATAAGGAACAGGATGTGACCTGGAGACCAATGTTGTGGATAGTAGCTATGGCACTGGTCTTGGTGCCAAAGGGCTGGGTTCTAGGCCTTCCTCCTCACTATGTAATCTTGAGAGAGTCACTGTATCCTACCTGCCTTTATCCTACCACCTGAAATGGAAGGTACCGAGTGGCATGCTTGTCGTCAACTCAAACAAGCTGCATCTCTGTCTGAGATGAAGGGAAGTTAAAACCATAGTTCCCCAGCTCAGCAGAACCAACAATCACCACTGGCCCTTGCCCAATGCCAATAAGGGGTGCGTGCGTGTGTGTGTGTGTGTGTGTGTGTGTGTGTGTGTGTGTGTGTATGTGTGTAATAAATGGGGCATTTTCTTTCTCCTACTCATCCAGACAAAGTTACATCTGGCTGCAGTACTAAATGGGCATGCTCTGTACTTCTGACCAGTGGTGTCACTGAAGGCTCTGAAAGCCATCTTATAATACTCTTTAGAATCTTGAATGAATATCTGGACTATTTCCAAGCTCATTCATAGAAATTCAAAGGCCACAACATGAGCATTTTTGCATGTGGGAGTTGCTGATATCCCAAAGAACATATCACAAAATGCATGTATATAAAGCCCCACCCATGTATAGCTATATTAAGTTCCCTCACATACACAGTCCAAACTTACCCTATATTCCAAGATAATCCTGGACAGAGAAAGAAAAAAAAAATAACTTTGGGGAAAAGAGTTATTTACCAGAGCCAAAAATTGTAAAAGTCCAGTTTTCTATGCCAGCCCTTACCCTTACTCTCAATAATAACATGAAGACCTTTATATTTATTAAAAGCCTCAAGTGCAGTAGCTGGGCAAATACTCAGCTATTATAACCCAACAGTGCTGGCCTGGCCTACTTCCCGGCCATGTATACATACCTGTCATTTTAGTCTCACTCTGGCACCTCCTTCTTCATTTGTCTCCTGATGATAACTCCCCATCCCCACCTGAGACCCTCTCTCTCCCTCCCTGGGCCTGGAAGTCCCACCTCTTCCCCTCCTGCCCAGCTATTGGTTGTTCAGCTCTTTATTTAACCAATCAGAAGTTAATTGAGTACAATGTTTACAGAAGTCAGGAGATACTCATAATAATGGCAATCCCAAAATTCAGACTACAACCAGATCTCTGGATACAGAAATCAGCACTTGAATACACAATGCACAGAAACATCCTCTGACAAAAAGTGTGTCATAAATGACTGCCATTACCTCAAGTAGCCACACTGTCTGCATAAAAACAAATCAGTAAATAAAACTTCATGCCTACTGGCTACTTTTCATGGTGCTGAAAGGCATTATGCACCCTACCAGAGGAGAGAAGTAAGCATTGGTCATACTCAACTGTAAACCTTGTGAGCCATAGTAATGGCTGATCTAGCAAAACATGCCCCTTGATGCAATAGTGGCTTGAACATCACGAGCATATCCAGCCACTTTCGGGTTGGATTTAAGGCCCATCCACAAGGAAAAACCCATCCCTGGCACTGTTATTGGACTGAGAACCTATGGCTAGATAGGTAGTAGGTCCTAGGGAAGAACCTACTATTATTACTTTGTTAAATAAACATTATAGTAAACCATTCTTAATGAATTATCATACCCATAGATTAAGAAAGCCCTCAATTTTAACAGAGAAGTTTCTGTCTACAGTTAATGATCAGTACCTTGTCTGGGAGTTCAAAAGCCCCCACACATCTCTACCTGCAGAATGTCACATAGCCTCGGTTATTACAGTCTCAACTTCCTTTCCCCCAATAAGAACCCATTCAGCTAGCACCTGGGACTCCTCGAATGTTTTCCCATGGCAACGAGACATCTTGGTACCTTAAGCCTTAAGCCAATGACCTTTGCCCATCCTGAATACTCCTAGCCCCATCCCCAAACTCCATAATCCTTGAATCACCCCAAGTAAAGTTGATCTGTCTCCCCACTGCTGACTCTTGGTGTGTCATCATTAACATGCATACTCACAGGGCTTCTGGACCACCTCCTTCTCCATCATCTCTGCTCCATTGCCCTCGTGGACCAACATTGGCCCCAGGGTCAGGCAGAGTCACAATGTACTATATTCTGGCATAGCTTAGTTCCCAGAACCTTAACAAAGAAACGATGAAGTGACAGACGGTGATAGACAGACAGACAGATAGACAGACAGACAGACAGACAGTCTGAGATCAGATTGTCTGGCTTCTCAAATGAAGAGACCACAGCAACCCAGAAGCCTAGTTTGTCTATTCTATACAGTTGAACAGAAAGATGGGGTGATTGATTGCAAAAAGCTGAGAGTGGGAGCAGGTTTAGCTAATCTCTGTAGGAGTCACCTTCAGGCCATCAACATCCAGGGGAAGAAAGCTATGGTGGATATGTTCTGCACACTCTGTCAGCATTTGCACTCAGACTAGAGGAAGTCTAGTCTCATGCCAAGAGGTCTTGCTACTCCCATGGGAGTGGTCCTTGACCTGGTCATGTCTACGTTTACAAAATACACATTTCCTCATGATTTCACTCACCCCCTACAGTTTAGCATGGAGTTCCGCCCCTAGTGACAACTGTTGGCTGTGAGAAAGAAAGGGGTCAGTTTTCTCTAAGAGGGTATCGAGCCCCTGGTGAGTCAACCACACTCCCCCCGAAAGCCACACATTCAAGAATGTTTGGGCAGCACAAATATTGCCTTGATGGGCAAAAAAAAAAAAAAAAGATTAAATTGGGAAATTGGTTGGGACAGGAAGCGGGGAGTCCGGGAAGGGTTGGAAGAATAGGGTTAAAATTCATTATACAAAATGCCCTAAGAACTAGTGGTAAGAAACAATACATAAGATAACAAATGGGACTTGGGTCCAACAAGACTAAGGAGTTGAATGCTTCTGATATGACTTCTACATATGTCCTGATTGCCGGTAAGTGGCGGACTCTGTTTTAGGATACAAGCATGCAGTCATCAGTATCATAGGACTACAAGCATTGAACACCAAGATTCATTGATTATTCATTCCATTGACATAGGTTATTGGTAGTCTAGATTAGTGCTCAATAGCAAGAATCACTGTCCCTGGCCACTCATTAGTCCCCGTCTAGTCTCCAGAAACTTCCATTCCCAGCAACCACTGAGTGGTTCAGAGGCTTCCATATTCTTTTGTTCCTTCAGTGCTGGGCATCAAACACAAGGCCTCATGCATGCTGGGTACTCCTCTAGTTGAATTACATCCCTAGATCGGCAGTTCCATCTTTTCTCCTCACCAAACAATGCCGCGGAGCAGAAGAAAGGGACCAAGTAGATAGCCTCAAGCTAAGGATTAACAATAATGGCGGTACTTGTTCCTAAATGCCATCGTGGGCAGCCATGTTCTCTGTTCTCATTGTCCTGCCATGCTGCTATCACCATCTCCAAAGCCTCAGCCTCTTCATACGTACCACCTCCACAGACTACGAGCTAAACCTGACACCACAGCCACTTCCAGAAATAATAGACTATTGAGAGGTCTGAATTCTCACATCCCTGGGCACGCAAGCTTCATTCCCCACCCAAAGTTCTGTGTTGCTCATTCTGGAATTCCCTCATTTGGCCCATGCCATTCTGTCAGTTATGTGCCTTCCACTCACAAACCAGTCGTGACTCAGTCTACTTGCCAAACCCTTGCTGAATGTCAGTGTGAGCAGACACAAACACCATAACTGTAACACACCCCGAAGCAAACCTGTCATCTTTGTCCAAAAATGCTTTCTCCCTTGAGTGTCCAGTCTCTACATCACTGTTCAAGCCAAGAACCTGAGAGCCACCATAGATTCCTCCAGTTCATCCTCTCTCTTTCTGCCTTCCTCTCAGCCTGCCCCCAGCATCTCTTCCTGACCATGGACATATCTAGCCTTCATCGACTCAACTGCAATTGTGCCGTGGACTCCTGAGTAGCCTTTCTGATTTCACTCTTGTCTTTCAATACATGTCCCAGCCCAAACGATCCTTTAAAAAAAAAAGATTGATTTATTTATTATATATAAGTACACTATAGCTGTCTTCAGACACCCCCAGAAGAGGGCATCAGATTTCATTACAGATGGTTGTGAGCCACCATGTGGTTGCTGGGATTTGAACTCAGGACCTCTGGAAGAGCAGTCAGTGCTCTTAACTGCTAAGCCATCACTCCAGCCCTTGGAAAGGATCCGTGTGTGTGTGTGTGTGTGTGTGTGTGTGTGTGTGTGTGTGTGCGTGCGTGTAAGAGTGTGTGAGCATGTGTGTGTGTCTGTGTATGCATGTGTGTGAGCATGTGTGTGTATGTCAGTGTGTATGTGTATGTGCGTATGTATGTGTGACTCTGTGTGTGTGCATGTGTGTGCCTTCTTTTAACTTCATGTATATAGATATTCTGCCTACTTGTGTGTCAGGTACATATGGAGGCCTGAAGAGCTGAAAAGGGTATTAGATGTTCTAGAACTGTCACTTCAGATCACAGTGAGTCACCATGTGGGTGCTAAGAATGAAATCTAAGCCCCCTAGAAGAACAGTCAGTGCTCTGGCTGAGCCAGCTTTGTGCCCCAGCTTTTATCTTCAGCAAGCAAATCAATTCATTTTTATGATCAAGTCCAAATGCTTCCCATGGCCTTGAAAGATTGAGGCCATTCCTGTCCATTCTCTCACTTCATCTCCCCAACGCCTGCCTGCCTTCATTCTGCGCTGTAGCAATGCTGACTTTCTCTCCGTGTTTCTTGGGTCTCCAGCTTACAGCGTCTAGAACCCCAAGTACATGAGACTCGTTTGCCCAGATCAACCTGAAGAGGGGATTTTAAAGACTGAGATTAACTGTAGGTCTATGGTGGGAAGCAGTGTTGGGCACATTCCTGCCCTTTGTGAGAGCACAGGCAGAGACTCTTTCCCCAGGACAAGCATGCTCTTAGCACAGAAAATTCTCCATCCTGGAGGGTTCCCTCCAGATGTGAAGAACTGTGGCTTTGCTCTGTGAGCGGAGAAATTGGAAGAAAAGTGTAAAAGCTCTGTGCATCACCATATCTCCAATCAAAAGTGGGTTAAATGTAATATTGTTTTAAACATGGAAAGTGTGTGGCTCACAGAATTTATCTACATGAGACAATCTCACTTACAACTCTCTGCCCACTGATATTACTGACTGCATTTCTGGTTCATAATAAGGAACCATCTATTATTACACAACTCTTTAAGTGATGCGACTTTAATATGATATGGCTCTGGACTGGAGAGATAGCTCAGCAGTTAAGAGCACTGACTGCTCTTCTGAAGGTCCTGAGTTCAAATCCCAGCAACCACATGGTGGCTCACAACCATCTGTAATGAAATCTGACACCCTTTTCTGGTGTGTCTGAAGACAGCTACAGTGTTCTTAGATATAACAATAAATACATCTTTAAGCCAGAGCAAGCAGGGCCCACTGGAGTGAGCAGAGGTCCTGAATTCAAATTCCCAGCAACCACATGATGGCTCACAACCACAGTGTACTCATACATACATTAAATAAATAAATCTTTAAAAAACATATATTATGCTCACAATTCTTACCTTTATTGGGAGTAACTGTTGTGTGTTGTATTAAAATAATTCTAGTTGAATTATGTGAAGGTAAAAACTGCTTCTATGAGTCTTGATAATTAAGGCAAAGGTGACTACAGTATTAAAAAACTCACATGATCCAAAAATCACAAAATAAGAAGCCAGTGTAACTGCACTGTTTTAACAACAGGTGGCATGCCAGTCTGTATCCGGGATGCTGTTAGTGGAGATCTGTGGGGGCTCAGACCTGGTGGGAGTGGTCAAGGACTTACACAGGGGAGTTACGAAGGGAAGAGGGGAGTCCCACCTCTGCTCTGAAGTTGGTGCTGGTTGGTGTGAAGCAACAAGAAGCAGAGCCTTGTGGGGGGCCAGGGGGCAGCTAGGTCAGGGCCACCAACAGCAAAAGCTTCAAGAGAGAGCCATCATCCCCTGGAAATGTTACAGCTTTTATGTGACAGAAGCCCTCAGATGATCTGTGATGGAGCAATTCAAACTCCTTTATTCCTTCTGAATTGAAATATGTATATATTTTACATATACATGGAGTGGGTTGGGGTCTGACAGCAGATGCTTTCTATTGGCTTGGTCTGAGATGTTAGGGATGCCTCATCTGCATGTGGAAGGGCTTTGAGTCTTCTCCATGGGATGCTGTGGTCACGTGACAGGGGGCTGGTCAGGGTAGTACCTATCATCTTCTAGCATGAGGTTCCAGGGCTTCCAAACCCACTCAACCTTACCAAGTTTCCTGGCACGTCCACTGCCCCACAGTGGTGGGACACATATGACTGCTTTGGGGAGGCAAATAGGCAAGCAGTGCACTGCAGAGTATGCCAAAAAGCATTTGGGACTGAGCATTTCAGGCCAGTGGTGTGAAACTGTGAACAGATGTTGAATTGCAGAAATCCCAGATGAAGCAAGCTCTGCTAAACCCAATAAAAATATTGTTTTGTGCTCCCAAATGGTACCTGTGCTCAGCTGACAGTTGTAACTGCTGAAATCACTTGTACATACAAATGTAAGCCCATTCCAGTATCCTTCCCTTGACTGCTCTAGAAAACTGAGCAAAAGACTAAAGCTACATCTCTGGATTCAGAAGACTCAAGGAAGATGTCAAATAGGCAACAAAAGATAAAAATATTTGGCCAGATCTATATTGGTATGTTATACCCTTGAGCTCCTGTCGGTTCTGAGTTGATTTGGTGTCTTCTACAGAACAACAATGGATTCTTGAACAACAACAAAACTCCTCCTCTTTCTCATACTTATTTTAAGAATGGAGTTCCCAATCATCCGATCATAAGTCTCCTGTAATCAGAACTAAATATTGTTTATCTATTTATTGACTCAGAAAACTGAACACATATAAATTCTGGCAAATTCCACTAAGCCTAGAAAATGAAAAACAGTCACACATTAAGTGTTTTCCAGAGTTTACCCAGAACACTGATGGAGCAAGATGGGGCTTGCCAGCTTGTTGAGCTTTCATAGTGAAGGTCGAGCCAGGTTCAGTTTATTTAAAATGTCCAGAAAGGCTGCCTTGCCCAGCCTCAATAGGAGAGGATGTGCCTAGTCCTACAGCAACCTGATATGCCAAGGCGGATTGACATCCATGGGAGGCCGCCTCTTTTCTGAGGAGAAATGGAAGACAGAGAGATGGAGAGGAGACAAGGTAAGAGGAAGGGACTGGAAGGAGAGGGGAGGGGAAGCTGTGATTGGAATGTAAAGTTAATTAGTTAATTAATTATATAAATAAAAAATAATAAATAATTTTTAAAATGTCCAGAAGCACATAGTGAATTTTTTAATGTTATGAACATGGGAGATTGTGTTCTTTTCTGGCTGTGGAAAAAATAAAATAAAAGCTTGGCCTACAATAAATCACATTTTTTAAATGAAAGAAGGGAAGAAAGAAAGCCCTTTGTGTTTGGAAATTCAAAAGGATGCAAAGAATAATCTCAGAATAGCTCATCAAAAGAGAGGGGAAAAATTCATACCACAACAACAAAATAGGAAAAATTAATACATACTGCTTACTAATAACTCTCAATACTAATGGTCTCAATACCTCAAATAAAAGACTGGATTAAAAAACAGGACCCATCTTTTTTCTGTCTCTAAGAAACACACCTCACCATCAAAGATAGATAAATTGATATTGCCTTACAGGAAAGGAATGAAAAAAGGTATTCCAACAGAAAGAGCCCAAGAAGCAAGTCACTTTCTGACAAAATAGACTTCAAATCAAAACTAATGAAAAGAGACAAGGAAAGATACTATATACTCATTGACAGAAAAAAAAACCACCAAGATGACATTTCAATTCTTAACATTGGAGCTCCGAGCACATGAGCACCCAAGTTTATAAAAGAAACAATAATACAGCTTAAATCACATATGCACCAAACACAAGGGTATTCAATTTTGTAGTGTGTGTGTGTGTGTGTGTGTGTGTGTGTGTGTGTAGATCCCACATCCAGACAAAAACTAAACAAAGAAAAGCTAGAGTTGGATCGTATTCTAAATCATAACCTAACACACATCATAACAGACATCGACAGAACAGTCTACCCAAACACTAAAAGATAAAATTTCTTCTCATAAATCCATGAAACTTTCTCTAAAGTCAACCACATCTTTCAGCACAAAACAGGACTCAACAGATATAGAACAATTGAAATAACACCCTGTATTTTGTCTGACCACCATGGATTAAACACAAACAAAAACATAAGAAGCATTCAAACTCATGGGAGATGAAAAGCAAACTAAGGGATAAAATTTGGACCAAGTCAGAAATCAGAGAAATTGAAAGTTCTTTAGATTTGAGTGAAAATAAAAACATAACATATCCAAACCTATGGGACATAATGAATGCAGTTCTTAGAGGCAAGATCGCAGTGTGTACACACACACACACACACACACACACACACACACACATGCACGTGTGCACACACATATACATATATATGAGGGATCTTAAATTAATAACTTGATAATATACTTGAAAATCTCTAGAAAAACAAGAAGAAATATTATCCCAAAAGAGCAAATGGGAAGAAATGATCAAACCCAAAGGCTGAAATCAATGAATTAGAAACAATCAAGGAAAAAAAATACAAAGAATCAATGAAAGAAAGAGTTGATTCTTTGGGAAAATCAACAATATTGACAAACCTGTAGCCTAATTAACTGAAAGATGGAGTGAAAGGATTCAAAATAATAAAGTTAGAGGTGAAAAGGGAGACTACAGCAAACAGTATGGAAATCTATAGATTCACAAGGCCATGATGCATTGATATTCTATCAAACTCAGAAAACAAAAAGAAATGTATGAGTTTCTTGATATATACTATCTACCAGAGTTAAATCAACATGAAATAAACCATTTAAAGAAAGGAAGAAATAGAGAGAGAGAGAGAGAGAGAGAGAGAGAGAGAGAGAGAGAGAGAGAGAGAGAGAGAGAGAAAAGAAGGAAGGAAGGACAGCAGACAGAAAGACAGACAGGCAGAAAGAAAGAAAGAAAGAAAGAAAGAAAGAAAGAAAGAAAGAAAGAAAGAAAGAAAGAAAGAAAGAAAGAAAGAAAGAAAGAAGGAAGGAAGGAAGGAAGGAAGGAAGGAAGGAAGGAAGGAAAGAAAGAAAGAAAGAAGAAAGAGAAATAAAACAGACCTTCAAATTATCCCACAAAACAGAAACTGAGGGAATATTTTCTAATTCTTGTTGTGAAGCAACCATTGCTCTGAAATGAAAACTACACAAACACTAAACAAGTTAAAATGAAAATTATAGACTAATATCCCTTATGAACATAGATATAAACATTCTCAATAAAATACTTGCAAACCAATTCAAGAACACATCAAAAAGATTATCCACCATGATAAAGTTGGCTCCACCACACAGATGCAGTGATGCTTTAACTTACAGCAAGCAAGAAACATGATCCACCATGTAACACACTGAAAAACACGAACTACGTGATCGTCTCCTGAGATGCAGAAACAGACTTTGAAAATATTCAAAATCTCTTCGTGAAAAAGTCCTGGAGGAAAGAGGCATACAACACACCTCAACATCCATAATTTACAGCAAGCCTAGAGCCAACATCATCCTAAACAGAACGAAACTCAAAGCATCTCCAATGAAATCAGAACAAGACAATGATGTTCAGTCTCTTCATACCTATTCAATACACTACTTGAATGCCTCACAGAGCAATAAAACAACTGGAGGAGATATATATGATTATATATGTATATGTGATTATATATCATCATATTGATATATCAATTATACATTATATATTTATTATATATTACATCAATATATTAATATGTCATTATATATTATATGTATAAGCTATTGAAAAATATATCATATATATTATACATTGTACACTGTATATTATGTAGTGTATATTCTATATTCTATATTAAATATTACATATTATTTATTGCATATTGTATATAGTATATTGGATATTCTATACTATATCATGTATTATATTTTATGTTATACATTATACATTATATATTGTATATTATATACTGTTTATTGTGTTTTACACATGATATTATGTATTTTATATATTATATATTTCTTATATATCATAGATTATAGATTAATTATGTTATTACATATTAATTATATATTATATATTTACACA